>JABUQX010016515.1:50000-55000 GCA_015478945.1 Trachelipus rathkii | reverse complement strand
TTTTAGAAAAAGGGGCAAAATTTCAGTTATGAAAAGTACAAAATAAATTAAAACTAACATAAAATAAAAAATAAAATAAATAACAAAGTTTTAAGGATGTACGATGTTTTTTATTTTACAACGGCAGAAATGATGTTGTTAACAGATTTATTTGCATTCTTAAACAATGAGCAGTTGTTAGGTATTTTACAGTATTACGGTTTAATACTAACCTATATAAATATAATATATATACTATATATATATTTATATATATATATATATATTATTAATATTATATATTATATATATATATATATATAGAACATCTATTTATGTATCATAGATGCTACCTGTGAAAATTATTTTTTGATCCGAGCTCCCGTTCCGTGTGGGCGTTAAGTAACTTTGTCCATATATATATATATATATATATATATATATATATATATATATAATCGGGATAGATATCGTTGTATATATATATATATATTATATATATAATAATCAGGCGCGGCTTTACGGGGGAAGCACAGGCCGGGCCTCCTCTAAAAAAAATAAAAACAACTACCATTAATAAATATATTCATTTATTATCTATATTACTATTAAAATAATGTTTAAAATGTTATACAAGAACGCTAATTTTAAATTAAGATCATTTATTCTCTTGCGAAACATTATTTTTCATAAGGATCATTGACTGGAGGAATTTCGATTTGTGCCTCCAAGAAAGCATAATTATAATGCTTTCAAAACACTGGTTGTCATGGCAACGTAAAAGAAACCTTATTCTTATTTTGTCTATTTTGAGGATTTTTCCACAAAGCCTCCTCTCGAACACGTCATAAAATAACTCCCAAATTTGACAACTCTACTCATAAGTAGAGAATCCCCTTTGCAATAAATTTGTGAAACAATATAAAAGGAAAAAATTTTTTTAAAAAATCAATTAAAAAAACTTATTTTAATATATATATATATATATAATATATATATATATATATATATATATATAATATATAATATATATTTTATATATATATATATATATATATATATATATATATATATATATATATATATATATATATATATATATATATATAGAGAGAGAGAGATATATATATATATAATTATATATATAAAATATATTATATATATATATATATATATATATAGTATATATATAATATATTATTATATATATTATATAATATATAATTTATATATATATATATATATATATAGAGAGAGAGAGAGAGAGAGAGAGATATACTAAAATTTACTATATTGAGACCGGATTGCCAAGGTGTAAGAAGCGAAGGAAAAAGTCCCAGATTGGGGACTCATGCGGGGGCAACGCTAAGTTCGAGCACGTAAAGATTTTAAGTGTGATTAGAGGCTGTATTTTGGATCACCCTGTCAATCAGTCTAGGTTTAACTCTAAACTGCAAGGTAGATAGCCATCCTCCCTCATGATGAAACTGTGTTGTCAATAACATTAAGAATGCATACGTGGTTTTGTGATATGCTGAATTATGAAAACTTCGATGAATATAACAGAGGAATGAAAGGAAAAATCCAAGGAAGAAGAAAAGATCCCGTACGAAACGGCAAGGAAATAAATTAATAAATTTATTGTTATTATTATAAATTTTAAAAGGAATTGTTATTGACAAGTATTTATTTTTAATAGGGATTGGGCCTAGAGACTAGGCAACTTAAACAGTAATCTACTCAGGAGATAATTCCCAGGTTGGCTTACGAAAAAGATGATAATTAGTGCGTCGGATGATGAGTTCAAACGGAATTGGAAACAGCAGTTAATAAATCAGTGTTCTCTTGCCTGCCTAGAACCAAGTTGGAATTAGGTTTAACCTCGCCTAAAGTTGGAATTATGAAGTATCACACTTATTCGGGATTTATAATGGTATTAAGTATGGCATTTTAGAAATGGTTAGTAAGTAACCGTCCATATTCTTTATTACAAGTTGTTCCGGTATTTACTCGATTTTGTCCTCAAATTTATGACTTTCTTATTGTGAATTATTGAATATTTACTTATCAGTGTCCGAAGATTAACAGGTTATGTGCTTTATTTTGACGTTTAATTTCCTCGTTGCTAAACTATTTATCCTTAGGTCTCACGAACATTACCAGTGAATTAAGTGGAAGTGAGAATTACCAAGTGATAAGGATTTGTGCATTTTATAAGGAATAATAATTGTAACACTTTTAATCTTATTAATAATTGTTAGGCTAGATTAGATTAGGGTACGATATTTTAATATCGATATATTAGGGTATAATTATAAAGGTTTAAATATAAAGTAAATGTGTTGTTAAGAAATAATATTTGTGAAATATATATTAAGAAAATCTTTTGCCTTGTTTTTCCTCGTTTTTGTTGTTTTAATTGATGAGTTGGTTAAACTTGCATTGATCGATTATTTGAGTCTTATTTACAGAATCGAACAGGATTTAATAAACAAAACAAGCAAAATTATTACATATATATATATATATATATATATATATAAATATATTATTAATTATATATATATTTTGAGTTATATATATAAAAAAAAAAAATATATATAAAAAAAAGACATATATATAAAATATATATATATATATATATATATATATATATATATATATTGAAGTGCCTCCCCATGTTTTCGGTTCACTGAAGCCCACACTGATAATATATATAATATAATATATTATATATATATATATATATATATATAATATATATATATATTATATATATATAGTATATATATTGTAATATAGTTACATATCCGATTAGGGAACCGACCGGGGCCCCGGCCCCGGCCCCGGCCCCCGCCCACCCCGGCCCTGCCCCGCCCCGGCCCCGCTCTCCGGCCCCGGCCAATTTTTAGCGACCCGGCGCAAAAATCAGGAAAACGTGGGTTTTCTTCCGGGGTTAACTTGTAAATTTACAACTAAATAATAGAGGGTTAAATCAAACAAAATAAAAAAATATATTTTAATTCATTTACTCCTTTGTTATAAATTGATGCAAAATATATAAACATACCTAAATATAATCAATTTTTTTTTGATATTTACTATGATTTCAAATTAAAATTGAGGCCAAATTATAAATTTTCCGAGTTTTTAACATAAAAATACTCGAAATTTGATATATCAAAACGAATTCGAAAAGGAAATAAATATAATTGTTAAAATAATTAATGTATTTATTTATTTAAAGTAAATATCTTCAAAGAAAATCAAACATTTTCCGAAATCTCTTTTCAAAAATATTTATTTAGTCAAAATTAATGATATATATATATATATATATATAATTATATATATATATAGTATATATATATATATATAGTATATTATATATTAATATATATAATATTATATATATAATATATATATATATATATATATAATATATATAGGATAGTCACGATAGGCAACGTTAAATCAATACTTTAATAAAACATCACAGATAAAATTATGAAATATAAACAAAACAAAGTAACCATTAGCTTTCGCCTAAGACAATCAAAGGCCTCTGTCCGATGGAATGACAAGAATATACAAAAATAAAAAAAGTTAAATGAAAAATATTGTTTAATTTAGTTGGCCGTCCCTCCTCTTCACATCCTTAAGGCATCCTGAATTTAGGAGTATAGAATTTTGAATAATGTCAAGGCTCACTTCGCCCGGTATTTTATTAAAATTATCAGTATTGTTTATATATGACGATTCAATTATTTTCCTCTTCATAACTTGATTGATGTATTTCAATGGAGAAACGGAATTTATATTGATTTTATGGTCGTGCAGAGATCGATGGACTGTTAAAGCTGAATTAGGAGAGTCTTTGATAAGATCATGTTTATGTTGTTTAACTCGTCTGGGTAGATCATTAGTCTCGCCGATGTAAACAGATGGACAGTCATAGCAGGGAATTTTATAAATGCATTGCGTTTGATAAGTATTAATTTTAGGGGGTTTAAAAACTTTTTTCAAGGGAATTGTATTACTTTTTATAAAGCGAATATTTTTGGGAAGATGTTCTTTTAATTGATGATTTAAATTATAAGGAATGGGAAGATAAGAAAAAGTGGTGTGAGGAATGGGAGGGTTACTATTATAGAATTTTTGTTTGGCTTTGCGAAATGCTGAATTAATGACATAAGGAGGATATTTTAGTTTGATGAAAGTAGAAAAAAGAAATTGAGTTTCTGTTGAGAGATTAGGAGGAGAGCAAACTCGAAGGGCTCTAAGATAGAGGGCAGTTAGTGTAGCTAATTTTGTGTTATATGTATGAGTCGAAAACCAATGTATATAAGAGGAGGAAGAAGTGGGTTTTCTGTAGACAGAAAAGGATAGATGTGGAGAGTTTTTCCATGAAATTAAAGTATCAAGAAAAGGTAGAGAAGAGTTAATAGGTAATTCATGTGTGAAGGAGATAGAGGGATGAATGTTATTGATATGTTGTAAAATGAAATTTATATTGATGTCATTTGGAAGTGCGCAGAACACGTCGTCCACATAACGAAGCCATGTGGCATTAGAAAGAGAAGGGTGATGAATAATGTAGTGGTGTTCAAAGAGTTCCATAAAAATATTGCTTAAAGTGGCAGATAAGGGAGAACCCATTGAGAGGCCATAAGTTTGTTTGTAAAAAGAATTGTTAAAAGTAAAGAAACTGTGATCAAGTGTGAGAGAAATAAGTTGCTTAAGAAGGGAGAAAGGATAATTTAAAGTGATGTTATGTTCTTGAATATAGTTTTCTAGTAAGTTTAGAGTAAATGGGACAGGTACGGAAGTGAAAAGGGAGGTGACGTCAAAGCTAAGAAATTGGTGTGTGGAAGGATTAAGTGTATGAATACGTTGTATGAAATCTTCTGTATTGATGAGATGGGAAGGTGAAATTTTGCCGATTAATGGTTTTAATTGAGAAGATAACCAGGAAGAAAGTTTATAAGTAGTGCAATTAGTATTGGAAATGATAGGGCGTA
>JABUQX010016515.1:2500-45000 GCA_015478945.1 Trachelipus rathkii | reverse complement strand
ATTTTAAAAATACTCGCCATTTTAACAATAATATTTGTGGCTCACATTTCAAATTAACATCACATGCAGATCATCATTTTTAAAATAAAATTTAATATTTTTTCTATGAATAAATAATTTATTTCATATATACAAATTAAATTTCCAACACTCCCCCCCCAAAAAAAAGACACGTCCACCTCCACTGTAGCATAAGAATGAACTGATTTTAATTTGTCTTTATATATATATGTCTTTATATGTACAGAAGGGGATTAAAGGACAGAACTAGCAACTCTCACAAAATTGAAATACAATTTTATATGAGTATAATCTCCAAGTTGCTATAAAATTCAAAAAAGCCAAAGTGGCAACATGCTAAAAATTATTATAGGAAATTGGCAATCTTTTTTTCCTAAGTTGCCATGTTTGTCTTATTTTTAAAAATTAATAAAGTTGGTCTTTTTTCAGGGCTGAAAAATAGCAGCCCACAGTTTATATTATTGAATATATTGAAATAGAAATATCGTACACACAATTTGCTGTTGCAAAAAGCATTCTTTTCTTATTTTCTTGATTAATTACAACGTTTTTATGTATTAAATTGTTTTAAAAAAAAATCACTTTTCTTTGAAAATTTTTTATATTTCCGTCAACATCATAAGCCTGGCACTTTTAATTTGGAGGGGCTCCAGCCCCAGAGCCCATAAAGAGGAGCCGCCACTGACTACTACTACTACTACTACTACTACTACTACTACTACTACTACTACTACTACTACTACTACTATTTAGCTTTTCAAAAGAAATTGTTGATAAAAATTGAAAAATTTAGCAATCCAAACTCTGTGGTCGGTGTTTTACCATTCCTTCAAGAGACCTCTCCACCTTTTTAGATTTTCTGGCTTTAATTAAATACTGTCTGCTTTATCCTACGCTTGTATATTAAAAACGAATATAAAATTCACACTGTAAACTTTTCTCACCAGTTTCAACTCCTAGAGAATTTTGGCCCATACTTAGACTTTAATAGTTGCTCTGGAATTGCGATTTCCTGATTTCCTGATAAAGGTTTGCCTTTTTATAAAGTTGGACATAAATAACGTTGTAAGAGTTTACAGAAAACACAAGTTCTAATTAATATAATTTGAAAATTTTTTATGCTGATGCTGAGTTATTATCTGGAAGGTTATCTGGATTATTATCTGGATTATCATCTGGATGGATGAAAAAATATTAAAAATTAAAAACTGAAAGAATTAGAACTAACCGAGGTGAAAATGTCACTAAAACTTTTTTCCCAGCTGCAAAACAAACTGCAAATTTTCTGCTACAACCGAGTTAAACGAACACCGTTGAACGGTCATTTAGAACATTGCGAAGCATAAAACTTGTGAATAATCTTGTCCGAAAACGTCTCAGTGAACTGCGCATTCTGGGATAAGAAAAGGTTGAAGGGAGTGTGGAGATTTTTGCAGAAGATCATGAAATATCTGGCCTTTTCATGCTTTTGTTACTATTATTTTTATTATTATTATATTATTATTATTATTATTTTATTATTATTATTATTATTATTATAGATTTATTATATAATTTGATTATTATTATTATTAGTCATTATTATTATCGACAGCCGTTTTTTTTTTTTTTTTTTTTTTTTTTTTTTTTTTTTTTTTTTTTTTTTTTTTTTTTTTTTTTTTTTTTTTTTTTTTTTTTTTTTTTTTTTTTTTTTTTTTTTTTTTTTTTTATTATATTGCATGTTTTTCGAATGGCAAAAAAAAAACGAAAAAAAAAATGACTAACGTTTTCTAGAAAAAAATTACACACCTATGGTGATAAGAAGTGACGAGCTGCTTGTTAATTTTAAAAATTAAATTTTCATTGACATTCTGCAGACTAAATTTCCGTAGCCGCACCGCCTCTGATATAAAAAGAACGCACAAGAAGAAAGAGGAAACAGAAAAACCCATAGGCTATCAGAAAAACCACAAACAAAGAGAACTTCTGATTAATTTTAAACAGAGGGTTTATAGTATATTATATGATAATATATATATAATATATATATATATATATATATTAAATAATTATATAAATAATAATATAAATATAATAATATAATTAATATATTATATATATTTGGAATTTCAATATATATCTAGAGATATATTATATATTATAATTTTTCATTACCCTTTAATAAATCAAAATTAATATGACTATATATTATAATATATATCAATATATATTAATAATATATTATAACTATTAATTAATAAGTATATATATAGAATATATATATATATAATTAATAGTTATGTTTATGCTGATGATATGAGTACATATATAATTTATGAATAAATAGATAATCTAATTTTAACTTAATATATATATATAATAATATATATTATAATTATATAGTATATATTTATTATATATATATATATCAATATATAATATATATAATAATAATACTAATATATATTAATATATAATATATTATTAATATTATATATATATATATCATATATTATATATTATTATGATATATATATATATATTATATTGATTATTATATATATCATATATATATTAATATTATATTATAATAGTAATATATATATTACATAATATATTAATACTATATAATCTATGTAATATATAATATATATTATATAGTAATAAATAATAATTAATTATTATAATATATATATAACCTAATAGTAGTATATTAATATATTATATATATATATAATAAATTATAATTATTATATAATGTATATATATTAATATATATATATATATATATATATATATATATTAATATATATATATTTAATATTATATACCGTATATAGGTATATTATAATATATATATATATGAATATATTATACTATTATAATAATAATTTATTTTATTATATTACACTATTATATATATAATATATGTATATAGTATATGATTATATATATAATATATATATAATACGTGATATTAAATATAATATATATATATATAATTTAATATTATATATATACTTATATATATATATTATATATATTTATATTATATATAATTATAATTAATATATAGATTATTAATATATATATATAATTAATAATATAAATATATATATATATATAATAATAATTTATATATATTATTATATATTGATATCTATAATATATATATTAAAATATTAATATATAAATATATATTTATTATTATATGATTATATATTTAATAATATATATATATATTATTAATTAATTATATTAATATTAACTATATATATATATATTAATATATAATATTATATATTAAATCCATAAGTGATTATGAGATTATATTATAAATATATATATATTAATCGATATATATAATATATATAAATATTAAATTAATATATTATATACTATATATATATTAATTTTATAAATGTATATATTATTATATATTAATAATATAAACCCTGTTTTAAAATATAATACAAATTATAAGACATAATTTTACTTCGTAATGTTACTTTCACTTACTTCTAAGTGTTGTGAAATAACTACTAATATTAATAGTGTTACCAAGTATAATTATCATATTATATGATTGGTATCTAGCAGTAGGCGGAGTTGAGCGCAGGAGATAAGATAAACACATCTGCGCGATACAAGACTCAAAATACTTATATTTTATGAAAGAGCCGAACAAGCGTATGCGTTGTCTTCTCCCATGCGCCACGAACTGCCCGAATGAACACATGAGTGGAATGAGAACGAGAAAAACAAGCAGCTCGCCCCCTCCACATATCATCATAATGTGCTCAAGTTGTTGTATCACTTTCCATTATAGTCTGCGCACCTCGCAGTAGTCCATACTGATCTCCCTTCTAGTGTCAGTTATTTACGAGGGACTGAAGTGAATTCATAATAAATGCAATAATCGCGAGATCGTATAACTAAAAGGACAATAATTATTTCGAAAAAGAAGTCCAAACAAAGAAAAAAACATAAAATATAACCAAATGTCAAAGAAAAAACAACAATAATAAGAGAAATAAAAAATAATAACAAAAAAAAATAAGAAAAAAAATATAAACGTTTAACATACTTATATAGCAAGTTTAGTCAGCTACGTCACGATGAACCAATTTGCTTAGATCTCGAGGCTTTTCCTTCGGTTGCTCTACGTCTATAGCAGCTAGACACACGCTTCCGCTGACGTCGACCTATAATAAATTGTAAATGAATTAGATATATAATAATTAGATTATACTCTTAGGACTATAATGTCACAAATCTATAATTATAATAGAGCACTCAGCAGGAGATGAGAGTAAATTAGACTAGCCATGAACTACGAATCAGAATGATCATAATAGATTAACTTAATAATCCAAATTTAGCTTAGAATCCAAACTCATCAGATGCTCATACTCAGAAAAAGAAGCATCGGCTATGAATCACGCCAGATATATATATCGTTCATGGTCTCCTTTTGACAAAATCTTGCTCACAGCGTTCCGCTCTTGAACCAAACTCTTCACCTTCCTCGTGTTTCCCAGACTCTCCATTTGCTCGCCACTGTCACCTGACTCCACTGGCTGATCCTCGTCAGCGACATAGATCAGTTTGATCTCTCCAGCAACTTGGCTTCTATTATAAATGCCGCTTCGCAATGCTTACTATAATGAACTCATACATGTCGCTGTAATGAATGGTGTCCGTTTACCAACTGCCGGTATTCCTGAAAAATCTCTCAGATATAATCTAGCCGCTACCCCAAGATCCTTTGTTATTTCGCAGTTGTGATACAAAAAGTTTATGACATTTTCACCTCGGTTAGTTCTAATTCTTTCAAGTGTTTTAATTTAATATTTTTTCATCCATCAGATGAGAATCCAATAATTAATCCAGGATATAACCAGTCCATATCCCTAAGTCTCCAGTGAGGTTTCAAAGCATATAAATAATATAATTATCTCACAACATTAGGAAATTACTTGACCTGTGATTTTGTTTTTTGCTGTAATCGTCTGTTGACAAACAGGTAAGTAGATTTTTAAACTGCCAAGTACGCACATTCGTGTTAATATGTAAATAGGTCAAACTCTCCTCATTTTTCCTGACCGGTTGGAAGGAAATAAGCTGTGATGACCTTGCTCACTTAAGACTGCAATCAGAACATTTACTTGTCAATAAAGTGTCATATTCCCTCACCCTCCGCAAGTCCCAGAGGATCAAATTCTCTACGTGAGTCTGCAAATAAAAGATGATAAACAAAAGTGTGAGAAATCGAATGATACTCATCTGTAAGCAATCATTCCTCCTTATAACACTGCTTCCGTGAATTATTGACTCGCGTAAAATCCTTGTATCGATTAGTAGCAGAACTCAGCCTGATTTATCCATACTATGTTGATAATAGCACACGAACCATTCTAAAACGTCGAAATCTGAGAGTATAATAGTCTCTTAATAAGATTATGTATATAAACATACGACCATCAGAGTTTGATTGCAAATTTTTCAATTTTTAATCATACAATTCTTTTGAAAAGTGACATAAAGTATTACATATGTAGTAGTAGTAGTTAAGTAGTATAATTAATATAATAAAGTGTAGTTAAGTATATAGTAAGTAGTATGTCTATTGCGCTCCTCTTAATGGGCTCTGGGCTGGAGCCCTCACAATTTAAATATTATGTTGCCAGGCTTTTATTAATTGATTGTTACGGTAAAAATATAAAATTTTTTTTCAAAGATTACTTTATTTTTAAATTAAAACATTTTAAAATACATATAAATAAGTAAAGAAAAAAAGGATTCAGTAAAATTAATAAATATAAAGCTAATGTGCAATGCAGCATTTAATTGGTTAGCCACCGATATTTATCTATATTCAATCTATAATTTTCAATAAATATTAAATATCTAGTGGCTGCTATTTCAGCCCTAAAAACAGTAACGATCCAAACTTTATTAACTTTTAAAAATTTAAATGAACAATAAATTCTTATAACTTAGGTAAAAAAGATGAAAATAATTTCCTATAAATAATTAATAATTTTTAGCATTAGTGCCACTTTGCTTTTTATGAATTTAGTATAGATACTTAGTATAATTATCAACTCATACAAAAATTGTATATTTCTATAATATTTAGTTGAAGTAAATACAATACTTAATGGTATAAAATGTCGTCGTCTTACACATACACCAACACTACCTTCGTATTTTATTATATATAAAGAATCAATTAATAAATCTAGTTAATTCAATGACGGTACATTGGAATTAACACTCAGCATATTCATGTAAAAGTTGATTATCTGAAATTTAATTTAGTGGTATTATAAATGAATAAATTATTTATCATAGAAAGTAATATGTTTGGAATATAATGCATGAAATGAATGTATAAATGTGTCTACTCTAATAGATATAATTTGAAATGTGTGAGCCTGATCTGCTTAGTTTTTATCTCGGTGAATTTCTGCTTTGCAGGATCAAGAATTATATTTTCTAAAAATTTGAGATTATAGTTCGTAATATACAAGTTAGTTAACTGAGAACTTATATCTATGAGATAAGATAGCTTATGTGGTCCGCGTCTACGCTATGTGCGATTCAGAATATTAATGATTACAACAAAAAATCTGAGTATCAAATTATGATAATCTTTACTGTAAATTAAAAAATAATCATATAACTTCATAATTGAAAGTATTTGAGACGACATTCCATGAAAGCGGTAAATATATAATAGCCTTATGAGTATATTATAATAATTTAGTTAAAGGTAACCAAAATAAACTACTTATTATTGTTTATATGAGTCAAGGATAATTCAAATATTGATATATATAATATATACTATTTATTTATAATAATTAATTATATTATTATAAAGGGAATGTAAATTTTAGTAATTATATAATAAGGAAGGAGTGCCTAATAATAATAATTAATATACTCTTCAGAGTTATTACGAGATTTAACTTACTCTTCCTAATATAAATATTTCTATATAAGTGCATTGATAATAATAATATATAATTATCCTAATATACTGTGATAATACATAATAATCAATTGGCACTGTTATCTGTTTATTGTTATACGTACTAAACAATATAGTTAATAAATACTCTCAATTAGTAAATTGTAGTGTATTGAATGTCTCTTACGTGTATTTCTATATTCTGATTATTTAGAAATATGGGTATCTATATATTACCACGTGTTAGTATATTATATTCTAATTACTTTGAATTCTAAGCTGAACTAGTGAAATATAATGTATGTAGATTGAGCACGCTGAATAATGAGTATTCTATACAGTACTCAAGAACGTTTATATATATATAAGTGATACCACTTTCTAGTAATATATCTACCTATTATTATCTAATAATAAATATTGACGCATAGTTTATTTTAGCCTATATACTAATGATAACGCTGATCTGAACAGTATACTATAGTATTGCTCAGTCAAAGATCACTATACTATTAATGAGGCAGACCTCAGATCTATATAGCGGTGGTTGATTAGAAGATTAAGTTCTAATGATATTTACTGAAGCATCTCATGAATAAGTAGTCACTCTACTAGAAATTGTACATTACTATGTTTATATCCTGACAATCTTAAGTATTTTGAGTTACTACTAACTAGAGACAACGTGACCCTGTACCACTTCTTCTAAGTGTACTAATATATATAACTATATTGACACTATATATGGATATATGCTTACCTCGTATGTATTTTAATTTGATCACTCACCCTATGGTGTTATTATATTTAGAACAAAATGTGATGTATTGATACTCAACTTTTTGCGGGTTTTATATAATTTAATACAACCTCCAGGGTCCATTATATAATAAGAACTGCTAATTCTATATTATATCCTTTTACATTAAAACCTGTACTCACATATTGGACATGACTAGAGTGAGCAATAGTTGACTGACCAAAACGTATTAAAACATACGTATTATATCGATAACTATCTCTGAGTATTGTCCTGGGTCCATATCTCGACTTATTTTTTGATCAGGCGATATTTCTTTAAGACGATATATCATATTTCTGATATATTTTTTCTCTCAAGCTTTCTCGACAACAGTTCTTTTAATTATTTTTTTTTTACTTCTACACGCGTCTCACTCGTTATATAGGAAAAAAATAGTGAGCCTTCCGTATCTCCTCTGTCCTCTGATCGAGACACTCGTCTGCAGACGCTGAAGTTATCCCCCTGTTCCGTGCCCAGTCTCTCATTGCTTTACGTCATCCGTTACATCTCGGCTCTCAATATGTCCTGTGTGAGACATATTACACCCATTAGTATATTGTGTTTGACTCGATTCTTTTCGTTTGTAGTTCGTCACCTGAAATCCACGTGAGTGTTTAGAAGGAATTTGCTGCGAATCTATTCACATCTAATCCTATCGTGTGAGTCTATTGATTACGCCGACTCACAGCGATAATTACTTGATGTCAACAACCCAGATTATTTTGTAGTTTTCTGATATTTTATAGAGATTGTGTTATTCAGCTTTTCTTATGCTCTCTAATTCTATAGACTAAATGTATATTTAGTGTTTTCTATTTGATGACATTGCAATTCGTGTGCTTGTCGTAGCTTCAGATAAGATTATCCACTATTTGTAGTTATGCGTGTTACTCTGTATATAACACAAGATAAATTACTCAAAAATGAAAGAATTATGATGATCTGTCCCGCGTTTTTTTTGTGTTTATATATTACTACGCTAGAGTTTCTTTTATAATGCGCATTCAGACAATAATCTGATTTGCTTTTTCTCTATGTATAATAATAATTATAATAATAATAATAATAATATATTAAATAACTTGATCTACCACTCTACAAGTAGGCAATATTTTCCTGATAAGTATTATTATGAGTCAATCTTATACAATTATAAGTATTGTGTATTATAATATTTCCTGCCATCTAACACCCTCAACCGGTTGCTGTGACTAGAGTATATAATAATCATTAAAAATCATATTGAAGCAATTCTTGATAGAAAAAAAAAAATCAGAAGAAACAAAATTATTTTTTTTTGTATACAAGTAGAATCCAACAATTTATTTAGCTAAAATAAAGCTTCTATAATTCCTGTCACCGTACGTATATCAAAATGTTATAAATACTAATGAGATAGTAAAATAATTAAAAAGATTTAACTAACTTGTGTTAGTTGCATCTGCTCATAAAACCATGAAGTAACTCTTCCTAGTCTAAATCCAATTTAGTTTAATTTCTTCTTAACATATAATTTATATATATATTAGTTATGTTCTTTCTCCTAGACGGTACACCTCTCACTTTGACAGTCAGCACTCATGTACCTAGCGCGCGTGATCCTGTAATATATCCACGAATGTTAGCTCTGTGGAGTGATTCAGTACTTATGCGAAAAAAAAGTTTGAAACAGAACATAGTGAATCATATTCTCAGAAATCTAATACCGAACAGGAATCCGTAGTCGTGAAACATAACTGATAATAACAGTAAAAGATCAGCAACGACATAAGATCTATTATCATATTTTTTCTTTATGTCTCTCTCGATGTGTCACCACCTCATATCACAAATGAGATATAGTACACTATAAAAATAAATACTTCCTAGCGAATTTATAAATGCTATACCTAGTTAGTATTATGTGACGCTCAAGATCAAACGAGTCAGCGTGTCGTTATAGTAATACATATAAGACATAACTTATTGCCATTCGATACTGCTATAAGACATTGTATATATACCATTAATATCACTACAATAATTAATAAGATTCAGTCATATAAGCATAGACTTATAAAGTACGATATCCTAATGTATTCTCATATTTTGTAACTCTATCATCCAATTTAAAGTAGATATTCAGCTACTATAATAATCACTGATTCATCTCTAACTATTAATAAATAATAGCGAAATACAAAGTTTGCTTAAATACTTAATAGTTATTTATTTTAAATATCTCGAAAAAATAAATATTTTTGATGGATATGTATTAACTGCTCTAGTAATGGAAAACGGCGATTCTGTAGCTCATTTTTTAATTTGATCTCACTCTGTGATTCGATTGCGAAAGTCGAGAACACATGCCCGCGATGGCTAATGATCAGACAGATCACTATTAATCTCTTTATGTAACGTCTCTTCATTGATTATCACATTTAGCTAATAGTGCGTATGTCAAATGAATTTTGTTATGATGTTATAGATCCACAATCTTTCATTTTCTATAACTTTTTCTTACTGTTGTGTGATCTAGCTAATTGAGTCTTTATATGAGTACTTAAATCACTTCTTCTGATATGCGTTGACGAATGATTTTTATTTGGCGTTTGTCTATAACTTGGTTTATGTGTACTATAAAGTAATCTTTAGTTCTCAAACTACGTCGAGTCTCACGGTGAAACTATCGCAATATCTATATCTATTATCGCTATTCTACCTCACACTTTCTTTTTCCATTTCTCAATCTTTTTCCTTTTAAACTTTTACCTCATTTTGCATTATATATTTCTATTAATATATAAATATATATATATTAATATATTATATACTATATTATATTATATGTATATAATTAATTATATATTATAATATATAATTAATATATTATTAATTATAATATCATATATTTAATATCATATATATTATTATTAATATCTCCTATTGATAATATTTAATATATAATATATAATTAATATATCTATATATAATATATCTATTATATATATCTATACTATATTTATATATATTATATTTATATATATTATATTATATAATATAATATATATATACTATATATATTTATTATATTTCTATCTCTATTTTATTATAATATAGTTATATAAATTATATTAATTAATAATTATATAATTATATACTATAATATATATTTATATATATTATCTATATATTATAGTATAATATATCCCAACCTATAATCTGAAGTTAGACCTGTTTTTCATCTAACAATGTTAGAATATATTAATTATATCTATTATATATAAATATCTTATATATAATATTAATGTTTTATTTATTATATATAATTATATTATTTATATATTATATATTATATTATATCTTTATATATTTTATATTTAATATTATATATTATTATTTATTATAATATTATACATAATATTATATATTTATATATATATATATCTATTATATTATTTATTTATATATTTATTATATATTATTACTATCTATATATATATAATCAATTATATATATATTATATAATATATATATCTATTTTTTATATTTAATTATTTTCTAATATTTCTTTTATAATTATATTAGTATTATATATTATTATTTATATATATATATATATATCATTTATTTATATATAAATATATTAATTACTATATATATATTTATATATTCTATTAAATATAATTATATTATTATTCAGTGATATATAAATAATATATATATATATAATATAGTTGTATATGTGTGATGTGTGTTATGTGATGTGATGTGCTTTCGTTCAATTTCAATATTTTATTTTTGTTCACTTTTGTGTTCTATAATTCGATTTACGTAGCTGCTTTACCCCTATGTTTATACTACTGAGATTCGTGCTTCAAAAATCATATATCCAGATCTACACCGCTTTCTTCGTGTATTTTACCTATTTGAGTATTTCCATCAATTTGACTATACATGCTATGTTGTGATGTGAAGCTCAGTATTGTATTTGATATAACGACTCATAAACACAGTAATGTTTATTAATCTTATCCAAATATGCGATCTCCTATTGTGATGAGATTTCCCTAGTAATTTGGATAGAAATTCGCATAATTATTCCGATGATTTATTATATATATCTTTATAGACCATTTTAAAACTGCAAAACAGGATACATTCCCTAGTCTTTTCCTTTCTTAGAAATCTTTATTTTTGTGTAGCCTAGTATCCTTACATTTGTTTAATTTACGAATATATGTAGTATATCTTTTGATACTAGGATTCTTAAAGTTTCGTGCTACTATTTTCTGAATTTTGATAGATAGAGCTAGTGTCATACCGATAATCAATAAGATATATACTCGCATATTCTTACATTCTATAAGGTGGCCAACTGTAGCTAACCCGAATACGCCTTATTAACCTGTTATTTTTATTATAATAGATAATGTACTTATTAAATTAAATAATATACGTTTTATTGTTAAAATAGTTACCTTAAGTATCATCATGTACCGCTAAATATGATGTGTGAATGGTTTGTATGGTCAAGGAAGAGATTCTATTAATTAATTCATTCTCCTTAGGTAACCTTAAGTTGAGGGGTCATAATATCATTATATAATTACAATATCTCAGCTATTGAGTGACCTAGCAGTTTGTAAGTCGGTTAAGAGTAGGTTTATGTTCCTATAGTTTTTTTATCTGTACCATAATGTCTTACCATGTTATTGATAAATGTTAAAGTAAACTTAAAAAAAAAAAAAAAAAAAAGCCTATATATATTTCTGATCGTCTTAGTTATGAGCCCAGTTTATTAGACCTGTTCTATGCTTTCAGGCCTTCTTATACAATTATAATCTTTACCCTGGGTTTCTGCAACCACATTCTTTTATCTATTCTGTTATATCTCTTTGGGAGTCATGTGCAGAAACTGCCCCTCCTCTGATTAGGATAGGTATTGGTGATTTTGATGGTGCAGCAATCTAGTCAGACTTGCGTTTGCACTTTTTTGACCTTGGCATGATTATTGTGCTCTATCTGAAGATGCCCATTGGAGGTCACAAATAACAGAATTGAGGTGATTCTAACTTAGAGATGTTCATTTCATCTTTCCTTTTAGACAAGTCTCGTAACTTTTGGAATTAACTTTTGACTGTTCGTCACAGGGCCTCTGCTTTCAAAATTGAAATGCCCATTTTCGTCAAACTTCTGAGATCAATCAACGCTGCAATGATCATTAGGTTTCTTTACTCAGTACTAACTAACAATTTCTTCCTCTTGCAACTACTATTTTTTTCTTCTAAAGTTGAACTCTTTGTTTTAGTTCTGTATGCTGCTAGAGAATGATACATACCAAAACAGCTGAATATACATTTCCATAATAAATATGATTTAATAGTATATACTAATTTTTAGCAAATTTTTTTTTAATAAAATAATAGGCATCTCTCTGCCTGTGGCATGCTCTAATTATACTCATTATCGTGATTAGCTCCTTTTACAAAATATTGTGATTTTGCACATCAAAGATTATTATTCTCAACTATACCTTATTTATATTTCTTAATATTTATATGCGTAAAATCTATAAAATTAATTGATAATCAAAAATAATTATTGGTTATCAGAAAAATCAATCAATGATCAGTCTCTTTAGGAAAAAAAAGCTACAGCCTCTCAAAGTTATGGAATTGTCAGAATAGCTTTATAAAAAAAAAACTGAATGTGCCTCGAGATCGGTTTAGGAGCATCCTAGTTCAGGTTATGAAAAGATTTGTTAAGTAGATACAGATTTACTCTGTGTATACTTAAGAAAACATATCATAACCTGAGAACTAAGCCTGAGCCTAGCCGTACCAACACCCATGTGGTGTGTGGGGTACTAAACCGAGACCTAAACTGGATGGATCGACGTTGCTATAAATCTAGACCTAGCCTAAATGGATTTACGTTGCTGTAAACCTAAATTGAGTTCTGGGAATAATGGCTATACTACTACTATTTCTTTTACAGTCTTCCCTTGTGCCTATTTTATAAATTAAAATAAAAAGAAATTTCATTATTTTTTTTATAAAAAAAATCCTAGAGACTAATCATTGATTTTTTTTTATTCTTCATTACTATTTTTTTAAAGTCTATGCTATGATTTTTATAAAAATCTACTTAGGGATCCTTTCTTAGTTCATGTGCTAGGAGGTACAGCTATAAAGCTGTAATTAATAGGCTATTTCAAGGGATTCTGAAAAAAAAAAATTCCCAATAACTTAAAATATATGCAAATCTGTATAAAAAAAAAATAAAAATTTTTTGGATGCAATTTTCTTAAATTTTTAAATTGTTTATATTTTTAAAACAGTAATTACAAAATTAACTGTCATCTGAACTTAACTTCACGCGTATACCTGAACTCTACTACTACACTTTATTTATTTCTATATATTTTATGTTCAGATGTTCAATAGAGTAAAATAATGAGTGACAACTAAAAAATTACCCATACTTACACTATGGCCACATTAATAGGCTTATTGAACTCGAACTGGCAAAAGTGGCCTAACCTAACGTAATTCTAAGAAAGCACAGATCATAGATGGGTCTAGCTTAATGACCTAACCTTTGAAACGTAAACTAAAGTACCGAGTCACTGACAAAATAATCGATTTAGACTGAATTAAGTCCCTTCAAAATTCTAAAAACCAATTTTTATTACTGTCAACAGTATAAACAGTTTACTGTCCGAAAAATAAAAAAATAAAACCAATGAACTAATCTCGAAATTTTTAGAATAATGAACGAACATAAAAAAGGACAATGACTTTTGCAATGGGGCTTTTGATAATCAGTACATGGGAGCCCCTACTTATCTTTCAAGTCAACCCATAGTATAAATTAAATATGTATATATACCAGGGCTGCGGAGTCGTAAAATAATTTTTCGACTCCGACTCTGACTCCTTAAATTCAAATATTGATTTACGACTCCAACTCCACTTAAACAAAAATTACACAGGAATTTTCGACTCCGACTCCGACTCCGACTCCACTTGCACCGAATTTTTGACTCCGACTCCGACTCCGACTCTGACTCCTTGAAAATTGCACTCTGACTCCGACTCCGCAGCCCTGATATATACGAGTATAAGTGCTATGTTCAATCACTACAGTCAAAACTTTGAAGATAAATCATCGTTTCTGTAATCTTGCTTTGATTATAAAGTTGTGAAATTATTATATTCAATTATATTAAAATATATGTTGTTATTATTATTATTATTATTATTATTATTATTATTATTATTATTATTATTATTATTATTATTATTATTATTATTATTATTATTATTATTATTATTATTATTATTATTATTATTATTATTATTATTATTATTATTATTATTATTATTATTATTATTATTATTATTGGTAATTATTTACAATATATTATTATTTATTGTAATATTACAATAAGAAAGTTGCATGTATGAAATCACAGCATTGGAGTCCCTTAAAAGAAATAGAATGGAAGAATTGGAAAAAAAATTAAATAAATGATCGTGTTTTTGTGCCTCTCCTCAGCCTGTAGACAAAAATGGATTTAAAAGGTAAGCTTTATATGTCATCCATCTCAATACGGGTTAAACAAATAAATACACACAAAATAAAACTTTCAATAACAATACAAAAAATAATAACTATCAATATTCATTATATTAATATTTCGTAGCTACATTTACTATAATATACACTATGCTCGACAAAGAGGAAGCCCTAACCCATAATATTGCTCGAATAACATATGCAGATGTTCAACTTAGATGTTACCTGCGTAGTCTATATACCTATTGAGTCCACTTCTTTTAGTATCTTGTTCCCAGGGCCAAACTTCTTCGACTCTCTCCACAGCAACTTTGCGCATCTACGAGTCTGAACTGTTACTCATCCAACTAAAAGGTTTCTCGCGTCCTTAGGTTCCATACGAGTAGGAAGAGCCATCAGTTACATGGAGCGGCAATTCGAGAAGGATAGGTCCTTGTGATATCGGTGCATGACCTAACAATTGACGCAGATCCTAGCTTTTAATATTACTCCATCGCCAGATATTTCTACTTTCTTTTGATATGGTGCGATTTACAGTTACGATGATTACTGACCTACGATTGAACTTATAACATATACCACAAAAATACTCTATTTTTGTCAACAACTGACAACTAGCAATTAGGCTCTGGACATACATGGAAAGATTTTTCTTCCTTGACTTAACCACGCAAAGCATTCCGAGGTGCTATTCCAAGATTCAGATAAAACCCCTTCTTCCAATCTTCTTACAAGATGATACTATCGCCAAGCTATCTCCACTTCTTCCTTTCTGCTTGTAAATATTAATATCCACATAGAAGCCATGCATAAGATAATATTTCCAGTACATCTATCATGTGGAACCTACTTTCTATAAGGACATGAGGTATTTCATCCGCTATATATGCCTAGCATACTGGGAGAAGATGTAAACCATCATTTTTATATGTATATAAGGGTACCTATAAGACTTCTAGACCTCTCCTCACGCGTGTAATTAAACCACCAAGAAAAGTGTAACCGAACTTCATTTGTGCTATCCATCTTTTAAGAGCCCTAATCAGATATAACTTTTATTTTACTGCTTTATTAAAGAGACCACCGTATCATCTGTTAGTTTCCTCCTCTTTTATTTTTTCCATCTAGACCACAATATTTAGACTCAGAAGTGTCTCTGTCTAACATGTGGGATATTCATGTCTCATTAACACAAAATGTACGCTGACTTTCAATACAGAGAGACTGGTAAGTGAGTTTTGTATATACTTTATAAATAGCCAACCCCCAATGACTTTCTAAATAGCCTTCCCCCAATGAAGGTTACTTTGATTTACCGTATTGCCTATTAATAAGGAACTCGTATGAAGTATATAATTATTATATTATTTACATACATTATAATAAAAACGATGTACTTTTAATGAATTTTTATTTATTATACTCTTTCTTCTAATACTATTATTTATCATTCCTAATTAAACTACTCGAGATAGATTGTTGATTCTATTTATATATATTATATTTAAATATTATTTTATTTTATTTTAATTTATATTTATCCAATACTTAGATTTTTCATATTTACTAATATTTATAATATTATTATTTTAAATAATATTATAGTAATACTAATATCTTATATTTATTTTTCTTATTTATCTTTTTATCCAATGGAAGGTCTTATATTTATTATTATTATATTAATTCAAAGATTTTGATAAACAGGCTGATTTGGAAATCATTAATATTAGTATATTTATATATATATATTCGCAACTTTGACCAATTATTAATATTCTATCTAGATATTCATGTGTACTTGAGTTACTAATGAAATTGTCACTTCTGTCCTGCTTGATGCTCTAGTGTTTCCCCAGGCTAAACAGATTTATTCCAAAGCATTACGTTACTAAATAATCTCAAGAATCCTAAAAAATATGTCATATGTGAATATAAAATAACTTTTGGTGGTATCAAAACAAATACACTATGTGTATTAGCCTCCTTATGTTAACATTTAATCATATTCCAATAAATCATTTTTAATAAAGGAATATATATATACAATCATATATATATATATATAATATAGTAATAAGGCTATTATTTGATATTCTAACTTTAATTGTAACTACTGTAGAGTTATATCGAAATTATTAACTTATTATTAACTTTTTTTATGGTAGTGTTAATATATTTCATCTAAAGTTTTAAAAAAATCATTCGTTCGATTATTTAAATGAACAAAAAATATATTAATTATATACTCCTATGGTAATTTAATTTAATTAATATATATAATACCAATAATGTCAACAAAGCAATAAGTGATTACAAATCCATCCAGTATGTAAAATATAAAAGAATACAAGTATTAATGTTATATCTCTATCCAAGGCAAATAATCTCTTACTTCACTATACTCTTAATCATGGTAATCTAATTTATATGAGAATTATTAATTATAATTTAAACCCAATATTAAATTATAATCCATTAAGTTTTAATATTATATATTTATATTCACATTAACCCTTTTTTTCCAAATTATAGACTTTAATAACTTTATTATTTAAAATATCAATTATAATGAATAAAGAATGAAAACTATTCTTTTATAAATATACTTCTTATAATGAAGAAATTCAATTAATTTATACTATTTTAATTTTTAGATACACTAATACTATGATTCAAGTTTATATATTGATAAATATGTTTAAATCTTAGTCTTAATTAATTCTTTATATTAATATAGGTTAATTAGCTAACACTAATATACATGATATATTATAATAATATATATCCTTACTAGAAAGCTATGTATGTCTATATAATCAATAAATTCTGAATAGTTTTTACTATATAATTACCATTGGAAAACCTATATAAAATTTTAATGAATATATACTATATGTGAGTAGGCGGGTGTATTCCATTCTACTAAATACTTTATGAATAACATAGATCTATGGCAATTGAATTGAAATCGTTTATTAATTTATACAACCTTCATAGTATTCTACAACAATTGTGATGTAGTTGTTGAACGTCCACACTTATACAAGCATAACTATATCATTCACATTTATTATATTATTACCTCCCAATAAATCACATTAGACTTGGCCGGTAATGTAATATTACCTCAGCACTACATCCATTGTTCACTAATCTACTTCCATAAACTTCACTTGAATTCCTTATTCTTTAATCTGTCTCGTCCCCCATCGCAACCTGGTGTCGTATATCACACCAACGGAGCCTAGTCCCTAACAGTGAACCAATCGACTGTACCGAGTCCCCTCTTCTCCAGCCAAAACTAACTCTCCGATATCCATCTCTATCTCTTCACAAACCTCTACTCAACTCATCATTCACCCTCTCCCTATATTAAAGTTAAGATCCTTTGTAATCTTCGTGTGCTCATTTACTGCTTTATACATGTGACTACAACTCTCATCACAACTCTCTATACAACCTCACGGTGGAGTCATTCTTTCATCGACAGCGTAATCTATTTTGGATTTTGTATTTTTGCATTTGAGAGGTACTGATACATTTAACCTACTTCACGACATAATCGCATCAACCCTAAGATTGCCACATTGGTAACAAATGTACTTTGTGCATATCTCACGAGTTTGTTAGCACCCTTTATGTAGTCTTTCTGAGAAAGAAACTTAACACAGGTAAGATAACCCCAAAATTAATTATATTTCATCTTAATGACTAATAGACTAAAATCAAGAATTCATTCAATACTTACGGTGCGGCAATAATTGTGCCCCCCCCTACTCTTCCCCAATACTTAGTTTCTACAGCGCCTCAGAACTCATCAGTCCCTATTCACAATACTTAGGTAGACTTGTTTGTTGACTTGACTCTATTCATGTGACATTAACAACAGCCTGGAATCATTTGTATCCTCAAATCCAATTTATGCACATTTACATGCTCGTAAAATAATAGCCACTGATTTTAATTGATTAAAGGCGATGGTCTTAATGGATCATTAAACAAAATCTTCTATTATGCATAATTGGATTCTATATTAATAGCTGATCATATGGCAGAGAGACAACATATGTCATATATGTTTATATCAGATGTACATCCAAATATTCAACTATTCCAAAATTCTCATAGCTACTTCCAGTGAACTATTTCTGGTATCGATATGCTACAATGTGAATACCATTATCACATTAAGAGGGTAGGCCCTCTCACAAAAGCTTTAAAAGGTACATTACTTTTTCACAGGAGATCATATTAAGTTTATGGCGTTTATTTGCAACCTCTATCATTAAACTTGATTAAAAAAACTTGAAACATAATTTATAATTTAAAATTTCTCCATCCTCAAAAAATAGAACAAGACTAGATTGTGGGCCCATCTACTTCTACTTATTCTACGCAGTGTTGCGATGCAAGTGTTATTAGGTTACTTCCGCTCAACTCATTCTAGACAAAGATTAGGGTATCTGTTCTTTAAAGCAGTCTCTTTACTATTCAAACATATTATCTAGTAATATAAGACACTGGGATATTTAATTTGCTAATCTCTCTCAATAAATAATCATCTTTGTACTTTTCTATTGTCACTGCAGTCTCGCACTATTATATAGGCCGGTGCTCAAAGCCACGATTCAATCATACATCCCATATCCATGCTCCATCCAAATTTTCACTTGCTTCCTTTCCCCCCAATCTTATATTATCATTATATTGTTGAAGCATTTCAGAAAATATACCCAAACTCTCGATATAGTGTTAATCTCCATATTGATTTATCTCAGCATTTTGAGTTATACACAAGTCCTTTAATTATTAGACTCAAACTTTTTACAATTTGGACAAACCATTAGATTCCTAGTTTTTTATGCGCCAAAAAACCTTTTAATTTCTCTATAATTTTAATTTTGCTCTCTCACACTCTGATATGTGAACCCAGTATTGTAGTAATAAAATATATAGGCCTACTATATCGCCGGTAGCGGCCTTCAAGTAACTCTTATGTCCCTATTATAAACGTTATGTTTACATCTCCTTAGGGTAGTCCTTAGACTCTTATGTTACAACCTATCCACTCATTTGCTCATCTTAATTAATAGACCCCTTTTTTCCCAAAAGAAAAACTCCTCTTATCAATCCACACCCTCTTGTGTTCTATGTCATATTACTAAATCTTAACTTAACTTGACATATTCAATTATTTATTAAAATAATGTAAAACCAAAACATTCTATATAGAATTTTATCAACAATCTCCATTCCTCAGATCAATATCTCGAGATTACTATCTTCAGTATGAAATAAATTATCTTTATTTTCATATATACGATTACCTATGATGACAGTAATCCGATATTTCTCACTCAGCATTTATTACTCTTCCTCGGATACTTAAAAAAATAACTAATAATGATAAATTCGGTTATTACAAAACTAATATTAGAAGAAACCTGATGCACAACATCTTCCAATTTGGAATTCCCGTTCACTTTAATATCTGATATGTCCCATTCCTCTAATTGGGCTATGTCGTACAACATCTCTAGCGTGTCAAACTTTCGAAATGTTTAAGGATATGAAAAATGTCTCTAACTTTATTAAATTTTTTTCAGAGGAAATCAATCTTTTATGTATAAGGTGAACATATCACGTTCTGTAATCTTTCACTATTATGATTCGTCTATCAATCCGAATTCAGCGAAAGGAATAATTTGTATTGTTTTCATTAACTTAAAGTTATTTTAAAAATACGACGGTTTAGTTATTTAAACCTTTTCACAAAATTATCCTTTTCAAAAATATTCAAAAAATTTCTTTTCATTTTTTGATAGAAGTGGCTTTTGTCGCCACTCACATTTAGTTTTCTTTCACTTAAAATATAACTTAAAAAAATATAAATGTTTAGTCTTACCTTTAAATGTTTTTCTTCTTGATGTAGAGACAGAAGTGGAGACTTTGCGCCTCGGAGGTACCTCCTATAAACGCTTTATAAACATTTAGTAAGTTGCATAAATAAGTAATGCAATTATCATTACAATGAAAGGCAGGAAACTCCAAAAGGAGTTTGAAAAGGTTTCCTTTTCATAAACAAGGGACATTTTAATCCTTCTTTAAAGAATTATTTTCACAGAATAACTTAAACTCCAACGTTTTACTTGAGGCCATACGTAAAGGCTATAAAATTATTTTATAAGCCGTGATCTAAACTTAAGACACTTATGTTTGTCATATATTAATTTTATGTACTTTAATACCATAGTGGCCGATAACGAAAACGTTATCGCGATAAACCGATAAATCGAATACAACGAAAACCTTATCATCGATAACCGATATCCGATAACTCGTGATAACAAATATCGCCGATAAATCGATAACCGATAAATCGATAAATCCAAATTTTTATTATTTCAATTTTGTTATAAAAAAATGTAAAAAAAAAAAAAAACACAACATTGGTTTTTAAGAAAATGTTAAAAATAAATTTATTACATCTTCTTTTCACTCTATTTTATAGATTATAGATATAAAATTTTCAGTTTCTTTACCATACGACCAGGAAAAGGGGAATGTTTGCTACTCTGCTTTTATACTAAACTAGCTAAAACTTTGATATCTTACTTAAATAAATCTTAATTTTTTTCCCTTTGCTTCTCAGTGTTCTACTTTTTTATAATAAAATTTTATTTTTCTAATTTATGCTCTGATGTTATAGATTCTATAATGTATGTAAAAAGCTATGTAAAAAGCCCAAGATAAAGGTTAATAAAGGATTGAAATGAAATAATAGTAAATTGAGTTAATTAATAAATTATCAATAATAAAATATAAAAAAATCTTTATTTAGCTTTCTGCAGCTTTGTATGTTCCCCTCTCATAAACATGAGCATATTAAAGTTTTATCTGACAGAGAAATTCCTCTTGGCCTGTCTGTTGTAGATATTCTTTGCCAAGGAACAATCGCTCCACCGCGCGCTAGACTGCATATGCAGTATCGTACCTATAAAGAGAGATCCCAATGAGCACCTTCTCATTGTTAAAAGCTAGGTCTGACAGGCTGTCTATCGATTTCACCTGACAGCACTTATTTTACAATGAAAGCAGCGCTACTCTTGAATTGATCCTTTGAAGACTGTTGACCTTGGTAGTTTCAGTCGTAATCACTTCTCGCATCACAGATGCTTGAGTGGGTAGTCCTTCTCTTCCATGTCCTCTCCCTCGTGCTGTTGGTACTGTTGGCGTCTCGAGTTCGGTAACGCCCCAATAACTCTTCCACCTTCTTCTCCATCAGGGCCTTGACCTCTAACTTTTCGCATGTTTCTTCAAAAGCCCTCATCCCCATCATATATATAACTTGGGGTGGAAGGCAGTGGCCAGAACGTACTCCTCATCTTTCAAAGGGCTGCGGGACCTCTTGTTCTATGGCGTCAAGGGGTATTGACCAGATGTTCGCAGAACGGAATACATTTGTCTTCAAGTCAACCAGCTTTCATTAGAGCCACAATGCTTCAGTAGAGCAACCTGCAATCCACTTTAGCACTGTTTCTCCCCTCGGATTTTGATCCAGCGCAACGGCGACTGGTGCATGACCTGATAATTAGAAAGAAATATTATTAACTATTTTTAAAATGGAAGCATTTCTCTGCATTACTTAAAAAGTAAACATAAATAAAGAATTGAAATAACGTCTAGCTAATATTTAGTTCATTTACCCAGCATATTCTGACATAATGTCAATGTCTGTCTGAACAAACACTGGAAGATTTCTCTGTTGGATAATGGATCCATGCTGGTTGTCACTTCTCTACTACTTGTTTACAGCCAGCTCGAGTGACCCTTTCGTCCACCTTTCTCTTGTCCCTCGTAGTAATTGGCAGGTGAACGATTATCGTATTACTATTATATTATATATATTATATATATAATAATACTATTATATATATATATTATATAATATATATATAATATATATATATATAATATAATTTATATAATATAATACTATATATATATATATATACTATATACATATACATATATATAATATATATATATAATATAATATATTATTATTATTATTATACATAGCGCCGTATCCCCCAAATCTGGGAGGTGGCTTCAGTCCACTTGCTGTGAATATGCATCTGTTCATGGGAAGAATCTCAAAAAAAAAAAATCTGTTGAGGGTTCCCATCCTCAAGCCAGCTTAATTAGACGAGCTCTACTTTTGAGGACTGTGATTCTGGCTGTTCAGGGTACAAACAAGCTCTATTATTATCAATATTCAAGAAGCTGAGCCTATTTTTTTTCCTGTCGATAATAATCATTTCTTTAAAAGAACATTTGGTCAAAATTTTTGCTGCTTCACATAATATTTTTTAAAGGTTTATAAACTTATTTTAATTTATTAATTTGTGTTTTGATTTATAAATTTATAAATTTCGAAATAAAACACGAGCAGAAGATATTTATTTCACAAAGTATTCGTCTTCTCTTTGAACGTTGAATCTTCCCAATATATATAATATATATATATTATATACTATAATTATATATAACATATAATATAATATACTATACTAATATATATATACTTTATATATAAATAGGTACTATAAATAAATATATAAAATACTATAATTAATCATATATATATACTATAATAACAACTATATTATATACTATATATATATACTATATACTATATATATTAATATATTATATATAAATAGAAATCTAAATTCTCTATATAATACTATACTAATTATATATATTATATTATATTATATATATATATATATATATATATATATATATATATACTTAATATATACTATATATATATAGTATATATATATATCATATAAGTATATATATATATATATAAATCATATATATATATAATTATAACAAAATTATTATAACACCATTTCATTGATAAAAATTTCAGTTCAGGTAGCAGAAAACCCGAAACCGTTATCGCGAATAAATTATCGCCATATAGTTATCGGGTTTGGGACAAAAATTATCGCGATACGATTATCGGTAAAGAATTTATCGGAAAACCAGATAACCGAACCGTTATCGCGAATTATCGCGATCAATTTATTGCGATAACGCCCACTATGCTTACTATACTGCCCGTACAATTTTATTAAGTTACAGCAGAACACTTGTTTACTGAATACTGCTAGAAAACAATACTAAAAATTTTACTAAAGAAATTCTTTTTACTGACTTTGGGGAAGGCACGTGACCAGCCCGCGGATTGATATAATGTAAATTTTTAAGCCATTTATAATGACTCATAAACTTGATGATTTTTATACTGTTTGTTTTTAAATATAAAAAAAACAATATATAAAATTTTTTATAAAAATTTTTTTTTTATATATATATATATATATATATATATATTAATATATTATATATATATATATATATATATTATATTATATATATATATATATAATATATATATATATTATATATTATATACTTATACTATTATATATATATATATATATACTATATGGGAAACATTTTACTTTATCACAAATTGTAGAAAGAAATAATAATAAAAAAAATATATAAAAGCTTCCCGTCAAAAAAAAAAGTGATTCCTCAAAAATAAATGAATTGGCAACTTGTTTACCGAAGACACTTCATCAAGCGACTCGAGTTGTAAAAATATGATTTGTAAAGAAATAAAAAAAATTAAATAATCTAAATATATTACAAATAAGTTCTAGTATAGCTAATTTACTAAATCTATCAAATAAACTTCTAGGTACACACCTCTATATCAAATAATTCTAAAACTCGTACGGTTAATTTTCACAAAACAGAAATTTTCGACATCCGAATCAAAATATATATTATTTTGAGAATAGGTTCTCGCTCACTGCCAATTTACCAAAGGTCTGCATATGAATTGTTCAAAGAAGCACCTTTACTTTTCTCCCAATTGAAAAATAATGAATACTCGTAACCCGCAATTATTATTTAATTTTGTTTTTGTTTTTTTTTACCAAGTGATGTTCACGTGTTTTTGAGAATGTGTACTGAAGGAGTTAAATTACTAAATAGTAGTTACGTTGCAATAGTTGGTACGGTTTCTGCTTGTGATGCAGCACCGAAATCATTTCACTCCCGCTACAACTAGTAATTTTTATGTTAATTATTTGGCCCTAAGTCAAAACGTTTCGCTGGTGATTGGTAGGTTTCACTTTAACAAGGGTAAGCTTTGCTCTTTGCCTAGTTAAAGTGAAACCCACCCTGCTTAGTTATGTCCGTGAAGTTACCGATAACATGAGCCATCTGGCTCCTCCGGGGTTCTGCTGGCGGAAAGTTAACTGATACCCCCGGTATTTCAACAGTTTAGGGTTCATCAAACCCTAATAAATTTCTCAAATGTACTGTCAGGTGTATAGGCTCATGATTTAAGCATGAGGTAATTGTTCAATTAGTATCTCACTAAGTTCATGTAAGTAGATATTAAAACTATGGTATTAGCTGCAGATGAGGTGTCACTTCCAAAAAACATAATGGGTATTGTTTAGTATTACTGACTTGAGTTCACCATACATAGCATTATTTAAAATTTTAAACATTTCCTTTACAAAAATGGTTTTAAAAAATTATTTTTGAAGTTTTTTTATTAAAGAATATATTTCTTATTTCAGTTAATATTTTCACTTTAAATATTCATATTAAAGCTCCTGAAAATCATAACAATTCGGCTTTTTCCGTTCGTGTAGGGAGTGAGGAATCACTTTGAGATGCGTTTAGTTTACGAATACATCAACATATTGATATTATTTTTTTATAATTTGATTTTTTCACTAATTTTCCAGGAATCGATATTATAGACAAAGTGTACGAAAATATGCCAAAGAATTTTTTTTGTTAACAATATTTGTGCGTAGATACAAAAAAAAAACAGTACCAATTAATATCAACAAATACGAAATATATATCATACTATATATATATATATATATAATTATAATATATATATAATATATATTATATATTTATATACTAATATTATATAAATATATATATATAAATATATACAGCCCAGATAATGGATATAAATACTATATTTATAATAATATATATATATATATATATACTATATATATAATATAATATATATATATATATATATATATATATATATATATTAATACTTATTATATATATATATCACGGCCCATTAGGGGGCTCGAGCCGACTGTGAACAGGATGGGGGACGTTTTCCATACCCCTATAAGGGAGGGGCGGAGGAACCCCTGCAATACCACAAATCCTAAAGAGCCACGGGGGGTCTACCCACTGGGGACCCATTAGGTTTTTTTTTTTTTAAAATATATATATATAAAACTAATGGGTAACCCCAAGGGCCCTTTTGATAGAATCCATTAGTTTTTAAAGAAATGTTAAAACAATGGGAACCCCAAAGGTTTAGACCGCCACCCGATGCAGGAGTGCGATCTCTCTCAGCCTTCCGGGTAACAAAAGAGTATTAGAACTATTTCCCCCCCCTGGGGAGGGTATCCAGAACCCCCGCTCTTTGGTATTTGCGTGTCGCAGGGTTCCCCCACCCTCTCCTGAATCGTGGGTGAAAAGGTGCTCCCATTCCTCGCAGTTCCCATCGGCTTGGCGCGCGAGGGATGGCTCAGATATTATATATCTATATATATATAAATATATAAGATATAATATTATATATAAATATAATATAATATATATATATTAAATTAATAAATATACCGTAAGTACGGAAGCAATCGAGTCTCCAGTGGTCTCAACCAATGCACATACGATGTAAATAATCTTTAAAGACCTGTAAAATAATGCTAATTTTTATGTCTTAGGTCATTAATTTTTTATGAAACCTTTAATTTTAAGTCCATTAATTTTGTGAATTTTTTCTTTTCTCCGAAGCACTTATTTAAAATCGAGGTAAATTCTAGGCTTGATTGCTTAAGACCTCTCCGCCGCTTCAAAATAATTGTCGACTACCATATATTAGGTACCAAGATATAGTATTCTTAAAAAGATTTAACCTTTAATACAACTCGTTGGAGTCATATCAGGGAAGAGATAAATGATTTTATTTACAAAATGCTAACATGGTCAGGCAATATCGAATCACAGGTTTAAAACAATTTTGCGTGGGGCAATTTCGAAAGTCCACATTGAAATCTCATTAAATTAAATTTTATATAATACTCTTTTACATTCTATTAAGTTCACAGATCCAATATATTATAAAGATGTATGAAAGTACAAGGTACACTGGGGTTACAAAAAACAAAGTTAGAACCATATACAAATTTTCTTCGGCAAGCCCATGGTCATCACTCCGCAAACGTAATTCATCTCTAGCCATACACAGATCCCATGATCCGATGATGATGTTGCCAGACCCTTACACCGTCGCTTTTGCATTTGGTTCTTACGAAACGTAATGATGCTAAAACGCTCCGAGTTGCATTTGTTTTATGTCAAATCGTTTCCGCGTTCGTTTTTGTCTTCAACAGCGCCAATCGCTAAAGAAACGCTCACCAAAACGTAAAGAATTTCCTTATTCTGTGTCAAACTATAAAATAAAAAAGAATTGACCAAATCCTAGATACGTTAACATTACAGTTCGGTTTTGTCAAACAGCGCAAAATCGGTAAGAAAACCTCAACCCAAAGTAAAGAATCCCTCCACAATAAATGAATTTAACCCTATAGCATACAAAAGAATAGGGCAATATCCTAATACGTTATGGTGAGCATTTTTTCTACGATGTTTCGACGTTTGACAAACAAACAGACCGCACAAACACATAACTTATACCTTAGGTTATTTCAAACCAACCCCAATTTCATAATAAAATAAAAATTTGTAATACCATTATGTTTAAAAAGAGACCTCCCAACGCTTGAGGCTACGTTGAATGAATATGTAAAATATCTGATAATACTAATTGTTGATGTGTTTTGTCAATAAGACAAAAAACGTAAAGAATTACTTTTTCTTTATATAATCACGATATCACAGTTTACATCTTTACAGAAATTAAGGAATTCCTGTACGTATAGGTGATCCTACTTTTTTTTTAAAGCCTCTTGCAGTTTGACAAACACGAACAGCAAACTCGAAAATTTTATTACGCTATAATCTTATCTAATTCTTAACAATATTGGTAAAACCTTAATTTAAAAAATAGAAAAGCTGCAAAAATTTAGTCATCATTTATAATAAAACTTTATTACACTTTGTTTCCTGTAACGTTAAGTTGAAAATTGAAGTGGACCGAATTGCCCGCCCCCCAAAATCGTGGAGCATTTCGGATCACAACTGTTAACATTATCGAGCTTCAACGAATATTCGCAAAATCAATACCAAATCTCATTAGATTTTACTCCTAAAGTATAACCCATTAATATATATAAATAAAATTTTGAAAAAAAAAAAAAAATATAAGTCATCCAATAAACACCTTGCACCCTTTTTGAAGTACCCGCTTGATTTTGGAACCCCACCGAATTGCCACTCGATTTTACACGACGGCATATAAAATACTATAAAGTATATATATCTAATAAAAAACTAATAAAATAAAAATACCAAAATATAATCTAACACAATTATATAATATAATATATAAATCATATATTAACACTATACATATATATATCATAGGAACCCCGCTCCCAATTGACGTATACTTTCTCGAAGGTTATTTATAATAATAATATAATAACTAGTATATATATAAATAATATATACTAAATATATTAACAATAAATATAATAATTATTAATTACTAATATATATATTATTATATGATATAAATATCATATATATAGCTAATATAAATATATATATTGCCCGGGACTTAAATTAAAGTAAAAAATAAATCTTTTATAAATTATTTAATTACAAAATTATTGTTTGCGAATTTTTTTTTTTTATTACGTAAACAAGTATACATATTTTTACTATGACGTAAACGTAAATTTGGCCGAACTATCGAGAATTGTTGATAATCGGTCAAAATTATCGATTATCGGAGAAATATTAATGCGATCATATATAAAAAAATCGCGGAACAAAAGCCATCGATAGCGGGATCCCTAAAACAACGAGAAATTAAGCCGTTTTAAAATTTTCAGAATATTATTTTTTATTTTTTCTTTAAAATATCATGATTTAAATTATACGTACAATGTAAAAGAATATCACTTAATAATCTATTAAAACTATTTTCTGAAATGAAAATGTTATGTAATTCTAGAATTAAAACTATTATGTGAACTCAAGATACAGTATACTAAAACAATTAGCTACCCAAATAATGTTACCCAGAGGATAGAATTCATTCTCTAACTCACAATCTACTATATCCATACTATAAACGCTTATTTTATAATTCAGTATAAGGGTAGGAGTAAATGTGCCTATGTAAATATAAAACACTCTAAAACACGTTCGTCAGATCTCAAATCATCCCTAACTTTGATTTCTCTTGGCCTTCCACCATTGTTTCATTCCTTCTAACTACAATAAATTCTTATGCTTCTGCTACCTGTCTCCTAACGAACAGATTTTCATGCCTTTTTTCATTACCTTACTACTTCTCCTGTTATACTTCTCATCCAAATACTGAGGTCCTTCTATTTAGGGGATTTCAATGTACACAACACATAATATGTTGAGGTTCCCTCTAACCTCCTTGAAATAACAATATTGTTAAAAGGGGAGGAAGCCGAAACATTGCAGACTATACTTCCAAATGACCTCTAGGAGCAACTAATCTAGAACCCATACAATCAGATTCCAGGATCGTCCAAATCCGATCTTGAAACACACCATGACTAAATACCACCACCTACGCAATCCCAGTCGGTAAATACTGACCACCAAACCCTCTTAAAATTATCTATTATTTTAATACTTTCTCTCCCAACATCTCCATCCTGCACCTATGCGGATTTTTCTGGCACTTTGATCGGGTGATTGGGGGGCATTGCGTTGCTATTACGCTAACTATAATTGGTGTGACTGTATTGACTCTGCAGACGCCTTCAGCTATCTCCCGAATAAAAAAATGGGAACTTTAATTGACTTAGATGGGAATGAGCGGGTTATTCCTTCTTCGACTAAATCTTTTTCTCCTCAAAATCCATGGTAATATAGTGCTTATTCTCTGGCCATTCAGGGCTAGAGACCAGTGCAAATAATCGGCTGTTTGAAACCATTCTAAATGATTCCTATCACGCTTTACCAATTTTCATTCAAGACTAGAAATCGTTGCAGGGATAAATCTTTCTGGAAGAGCAAAGCGAACTTTCATTAAACAAAAGTGCGCTGACCTCCTTGTTACTCTTACTGATAATCAAAAATCTCTCTTGGCCTCTTGCCAAAAAAACATCTACTTACAAACTCTGTAAAAATCATTCCTTTTTCCATCCTTTATTCGCTCTTGATGTTCTATTGTTAATACTCAAACTGAAAAAGGCCAATATACTTTTGAGGCCTACCTATTATTCCTCATAACTCAACCACTGAGACGATTCTGGCAATGAAATCTAGAACGTTAGGAAAGCGAGCGTGGCCTGGAGATGGCATCTCTCTGAGTTTATGAGAAGTGTTGCATTTCCGTGACACTGACCACGACCCCTGGTTCAAACTATTATTCTCTTGCCATCATACTAGCACTTTATCCCATTCAGATATTTGAAAGCGCGCCATATGTCCAACCATATTTGAAAAAGTGCCTCTGATTCCTTTCTACATATCGCCAAATATAGATTCATTAATCTGTAATTCTTCCATAAGAGTCTTTGAAACCCTCGTCTTAACTCTCACATTTCTTTAAGAAGTCATCTGAATCATGCTCTCTCCTGATGATTTTCTAGATAAAAGGCTCATTTCGCGGCCGCCTCTAGATCTACTGACAAAATACTTTCCTACTTTAACAGATTTATGCGTTCTGCCCTATAAGAACACAGGGAAGACTTGATGTAAAAAAAGGCTGGCGCTTGACATATCCAAAGCATTGACCGGATATGGCACGCGTAACCGGGTATGGCGCATGTCACTGCTCTCCAAGCTTCCCTCCTTTGGGTTTCCTTCTTCTCTTTTGTTTACTCATGTCTAACTTCTTCAAATCGCTCAATGTTAGCTGTTGTTGATGGGGCGACTTTCTTCTTTTTCCATGTCAACTTAGTGATGTTCCTCAGCGGTTCTGTTATCTTCCTACTTATTCTGCTTACAGAATTTTGATACTCAAACCTGCACAAATCTAACCTATGCCACTTCATATGACCGATGAACTCAACGCATTCAATTCTTCCAACTCATTCTAATCTGCTCCTCTTACTTCTAAGAATTGCCTTCGTCTTAGATCTTTTCCGATTTCTATTCTCACTGATCCTTGAATAAGAAATTACAGGGTTGCCGAGTTGTCATGCACGCTTGTGAAAATTTAATTCTTTAAAAAACCCAACTTACAAAATCTCCTCATTCATAAGACACACTACATTTCATCTCTCTTTCGACCGCGCCTATCTCTCTATTTCTCCTGATTGACAATCACTAAACATCCATTGGCAATATAAATAAACAACCCAAAATGTATTGAACAACCTCAAATCACAACCGGAATTGCATATAGCGAGCAGGAACCTCAAAAGAAAACTAGGAGTTCTGTTTAAACTGCGAGGAGACTACCTTTCCTCTTCTCAGTTACTCCAAGCCAATATAAAACAAGAGGTACTAATCGCAACAAACTTGTTATCGAGTTACTTGCATCCATAATACTGGGAGGGCTCTTGAAATCTCACAACGGAAACTTTATGGATTAGGATTGAGTCAAAGGCAAAAGACTTTAAACTGTATCCATGTACTTCTCTAGCTCCACGATGACCCTCATAATATTTTGTTTTTTTATGGCGGCAGATAAATATACCCACTTATACCGAATACCTCTACACACACATACCTTAACCAATACTCACACACGCATAAACATATATACATTCTTATTCTGTAAATAAATTACATTCATACATAAATTCGTTTATAAATACAATGTTATCGTTATTCGTTCTTTAAAAGTTGGTATCATCCTTATATTCGTAGTTCATTCTAAATATTATAATATTCGCTTGTTCATGATTCGTTATTTATTGAATTCATTCTCTATGTTATGTCATCATGTATGAATATAATTCTGAATTAACTATATTCATTATTTGTATCATGTTATGTCTTATTATATCATAATATTATCCTTGCCTATTCTGAATTCAGCATTCAGCAGGCATAATTTAAATATCGGAACCAGAGTTGGAGTCGGTCAAAAAAGGTTCCCAGCTCCGAAGTGCTTGAAGGTATGTAATTGAAATGAAGATGGGGAAAATAGAAGATCGAAGTGTGCTTCAAAAGAGTTTATGAAGTAATAAATAAACCTGTTAAATCGACGGTCAAAGAGGTGGATAGAAAAAGGATGATCCTGTGTGGAAAGATCAATCACACAAGTACTCCATTAAGGATGAGAAAGAGAAGGTATGCGACTCTTTCATCGCATACCTTCTCTTTCTCATCCTAAAAGGAGACTGAATCAGAAGATTGGGGGAGAATCAGCGAGAATAGAAAAGATGATGAATCGAAAAGTCTTATTTATACTATATGATTAACCAGAAGAACTTAAAATTAGAGGAATTTTCTAGATATCTGATGCGCACTCTATATAAAGATGAACCACAGCCCTCTGCATAGTGAGCAACTGGGGCGGTTTGAAGAACTTGTGACCTCTATGAACTCTCAACCTCTTAAGGAACCTGTTTTAGCAAATTACGACTAAGTAATAACAAGCTGATGATATATTCATTATTATTATTATTATTATTATTATTATTATTATTATTATTATTATTATTATTATTATATTTTATTATTATTATTATTATTATTATTATTATTATTATTATTATTATTATTATTATTATTATTATTGCATTTTCGAATAATATTTTTTTGTGTTTCTTTCCTTTTCATTTCCCGTTTGGTCATTTCTTATCCACCACCCACGCGCTCTTAAAATTTGTTTTCTTTGGCCTCTTCCACGATGTCATTGAAATGAAGAACCCTAAAAGAAGATTCAGCATATCGAAATTGTCGAGGGAAGAAGACTTCGAAGCAAAGCTTTCAAAGGTAAATTAGAGACTTTTACAACTACTGTATTAATCTATAGTAGCTGATATCGTAATTCGTGAGGATATAGTCAACCACCTCAAGGCTAGCGTAAAAACCAGAACCTCTTAAGTTTCCTGATCACAAAACTGGTATAAATAATGAAATTAAATTTAGGTTTAGTTAGGTTAGGTTAGGTTAAGTTATGTACGCTGCGGTCGTCCACAGTAACGGTTTCTACAATTTGCGGCAACTACTGTATTAATCTATAGTAGCTGATATCGTAATTTACCTTATTGAAAGGGTCAAAATTTACAAATTTAAATAAAGTAATAATATTTTTTGAACTGTTATCGCCATTATGGTAACCTAGACCAAACTTTAACACCTGTAAGGTAACTTTTGCCGATATGGTGCCGCTACTATGGTAATTAATATCGAAGTTTATCATATTGAAATCAAAATTTACATCCTATGAGATTCGTTTGTATAAACTGTTACCTTCGTTATGGTAACATGCCAAAATTTATTTAATAGAAAACATAATGTACCCTTTATAAGTTAACTTTTGTTGAGACTGTAACCACTATAATGGTATCGAATATTAAAATTTACCGTATTGAAAGTAAATTTCCTGTATAAGTTGTACTTGATGATGCTGGTACCGCTTATTATGGTAATGATCAACCAAAATATTTACTCGCATATGATATAAAATTTTAACCTTCTAAAGGTAAGGCATAGTATAAATATAAAACCGTGGGTAAGGTAACGTTTTTTGATCTTTTACTGTCATTATGGTAACTGATACCGAAAATTCTATCTTATAACAGAAACCAAAAATTAACGCTCCTATGGGTAACTTTTTTTAAGCTTTCACAGCCATTAAATTAAGTATTACCAAATCTTACCTTATAGTAAGCAATATTTACTCCCTAATATGGTAACTTTTGCTGATATAGTACTGCTGTTATGGAACTGTATGACAAAATTTACCCCTACACATATAAGGTAACCTTTGCTGATATTGTACACCCATTATGGAGGCTAATACCAAACTTACCTTATATAAAGATAACAAAAATTTAATTCCATTAAAGGTATCCTTATTTTGAAACTTTAATCGCTATTATAGTAATAATGCCAAGGGTATCCCTATAAAAAGCAGGATTTACTTTTTATAAGATAATTAGTTTATGTGGTATCGGCACTATTACTTTTACTGCTGCCGATACTAGTGTACCTGCAGTTGCCCTAAAACTACTATTATAACTAGAGAGGAAGCAAATATAATTATTGCAAGCTAAAAAATTTCAATACTATTATTATTTATTATCTATCTATTTATATTTATTGTTATTATTATGTATTATTATTATTATTATATATTATTATTATTTATATATTATTATTATTATTATTATTATTATTATTATTGTAATGAACATATATTATTCTAGTAATTTAGATAGCTAATTATCTACCTTACATAACTGCGTATGACCATATTTGGTGTATGTGTTTATTTATTTATTTTTTTTGGGTATATTACCGAAATTCGCTTTCGCTTATATTTAAATTTGCTTAAGTATACAAATTACATTCAGCTTATATTAAGTTTATATTTACATATAATTCATATGTTTCCGGAGGCTTTCTCGGTTACGTAGGCAATCTCGTTGATTTACAACACCCCACACACACCACACTGAAGACACTACTACCGCACAACAACACCAACCCACACACACATCACCGCACCACACACACACAAAATATATATATATATATTATATATATATATATATAATACCTATATATATATATAGTATATTATATATATAATATTATTATAGTTCAACTTATGTACTGATGTATAGATGAAGCCTTTCTTGAATGTTCTAGATTTCGTTGGGTATGTACGATTGTATTATAGTAATTATATATAATATATATATATATATATATAATATATATATGTATATTATATATATATATATATAATAAAAAAATACAAAAAAAAAACTCACTGTTAATAATGACCGAGTTATAATAAAAGAAAGTCGTCATGAGTTCCAACGAAGAGAAGCATCGTAGCTATTGTAACTGCTACGTCTCAATCTTCAAGTACCGCCATCAGCACCTCCCCCAAGAAGTAGTCCCATCCTATAGAGGGTAATGAAGAAGATGACGCTACTCACAACATACGAAACATAACTCATAAAATATATCTCCTTTTTATATTTATATGAGTGAATATATGATATTATATTATAATACTATATTATATCGTATACTATAATATACGACTCAGGAAAACGAGAGTACCTAGGTAGAGACTGACGTCAAAGAACCTGTGAACTTGACGTTAGGGTACCCTCCTTCCAGCACCTCTCTTAGGTTCGAGATAACACGGTAAGGATCACAGGAAGATAGTGTAGCACCGCGGCTGCATGGCTCATTCAGTCCGAACCCTTCCACTCGAGTTCTATTAGCTGTCACCTTAGAGTGGATCGGCAGACGGTTACATCAATTGACCATTTCTTCTCTAACTCCTCATAATGACTTATCATGATACCTTGGACTTAAAAGCAGCTATGTCCAATCTTGGGCATGGACTTCAAAAACTGGTACGGTCAGGCAACACACTTCCTTTAACTTATTTCCCGAACCTTGAAACTGTACAATCTTCAAATGCCGTGTATTGGGGATGTTAGGCGCTTTTAATTTAGCATTGGACCTAAGGCTTGGGATTTCGCGCCTAACTTCTAGTAGAAATTTTTAGGTAAGGGCTCTATATATATAGTATATTATAGTATATAGTTAATATATAGTATTATATATATATATATAATATATATATATATATATATATAATATCAATAATATATAATATATATATATACATATATTATATATATAATGTATAATCATATCATAGTCTTAATTGTCATTTACAGTGGCCTAAATAAAATAATTATATGTTCGTGATATTCAGTTTACAAACCAACATTTTAATTTATAATATTTTTAAAACTTTTTATCACGAATACATAACTTTTGGGTTATATTATGATATTAAGTTATTTACGTTTCATAATAATGCTTTGATTTATTTTATTAAGCTTAATTTAATCCTTCCTACAAGTTGAGTTGTCAGAAAAAGACGTTGGTTTCCAGTTCCAGCATCTTAAAAAAGAGTGTGATTTCTGATTTGTATCCAATTTTATTCCTAGGAGTATTATAAACATTATACATAAGTTTTAAGGTGTGATTTTGTTTCTGTTCCAAATTATTTTCCTTTAGAGTCAATTCAAAAGGAAATAAAAGAGCTACTGAAACTTATGTCTAGCATTGAGGTAATATTTGTTTTCATCTACATTTTATTCTTAGATTTTTTTTTAGCAATTTCTTAATCTTATACTTCTGATCTTAATTTCTTGAGATTTTCTTTTAGGGTTATTACGTTTCTTTTAAAAAGTCTTGGTGGGTGGGGTCTTTATGTAGCTTTTAATTTTTGTTCGCTGATTGTGCACCTGTTTCGTTTTTCACTTTTTTTTCAATCTCCCTCTTCTCTTTGTTAACTTGGTTTCCTTATTTTCTTTTCTTGGCCTAATTCTTAGGTCTCTCTTTTTTTTCGTTTGGCACCCTTCGTACTCAGTATATCTTTTTATTTCTTGTCTGTCTTCTGTACTAGCTAGTTTTTATTAGCCGTCTTTTATATCTTAACATTGGTTCTATTATCATTCTAGAAATTTTCTAGGTTATCGAAGCAAGGTACGATATATTCTTAAAAATTCTTTATCTAAGATAAATGAGCTTTTTTTTTTTTTTTTTAAACTTCTTGAATATCAAACCTGGGGTAGCCAAAATTTAAATTGAAGGGGACATGAAACACGCTTAACGGTTATTATTATTATTATTATTATTATTATTATTATTATTATTATTATTATTATTATTATTATTATTATTATTATTATTATTATTATTATTATTATTATTATTTATTATTATTATTATTATTATTATTTTATTTTATTATTATTATTATTATTATTATTATTATTATTATTATTATTATTATTATTCCGGAAAGGTGTATTGATTCTCATAGTGGTGTTATGCTCTTGTTACAAACATGTGCATGATATAGCGGTGAGAACCAATGCAGAAGGGTCTTTATCGTGTCCCCTCCGTCCCCCAACGAGTGTATGTGCATTTGTTGTGCATTCGTGCATTAACATTTGTCACGTGCATTATCTTTCAACCTTCTTTCTTTCCCCTCATTTTTCATAAATTTTCCGTCTTTTCAATCCACCTTCTTTATCACAGTTTCTAACTTTTTTTTTTTTTGAATTCCCACCCATTAGTCCCTTTAATTATTTATATAAGGTTGCCCTCCCTTTTTCCCATCACAGCCCACGGGCTATCCGGTGCCTCTTCCTGCATGGGTTTTCAGTTCACCCCACACTTCCTCCCCGTGGATGAGGGTACAGTTGAAAACCCGGTCATTTAAGCTCTGTAGGGAACCCGAACCTTTGCTAACCACTCATGGGCTGTTCTACTTTGGTGTATAATCTCTCGGGCTTTACATGAGTGAGACTTAAAGGTGATCGTGGGCTGTACGCTGGTGGGAACCGGCGTAGAGTTCTGGAGGATCTTCCGAGGCCACATCCACAGCCTACCCTACGGGGTGGGGTCAGGAGGTTGTGTGGGTCTCTGAACTATGACCTGTTGTGGAGAGAAGGATTACCCTTCCCTATGAAATATACGCCTTTCCAGCCCATCCTGTTATTTACTTTTATGTCTCATTTGCTTTATTGCTATAGTGCTCATTCATGGAGACGAAGTCTGTGGTTAATTTTTTATATGGAAAAGTCGTTAAAAGAAAAAACGTATTTAAACCAAGGTGAGCCGAACATCATCAACAATAACTACCATCTGTCAGGTTCCCAGCCTGACCCTACCGCGGTCCCTACTACTTCTAGACCAGGTACCTATGCTTTACTTCCTTCTCCTACACCTGAGGGTCCTTTGCACAATTTCAGCGATTCGTCGTATAGCAAACCCCAAACACCCCAGGTGCACCAACGGTCCGGGCAATCCCGCAAAGGTGCCCCCCGTCACAGTCGTTCTCATTCGTTCACTCCATATGCTGCACCCCCTCCAGGAATGTCAGCAGACACATCATTCCCGATATATCACATACTGCGATCCACTACCTCCAAAGCTCTTACTGAGCACAGAACCATTTTTCTCAGCGATGCACTTGAAAAAGTTTTAGGAGTTGAAGACCCTCCAGTCACATTAATGAGAAATGGGTCCATTCTCGTACAAGCTGCTAACCGAAATCAAAGTTCCATTCTGTCATCCTTAACGTCTCTCGCAAACATTCCTGTTATTTCTACTCCTGATGATATAAGAAACACATCTAAAGGCACTATTTTTTGTTATGAACAGAAAGACGAAGATTTAGATGTCATTATGAGAAATCTCCAGCAGAAAAGATTTTCCGTTACAAACATTTATAGATTTCTCCCTCGCCGGGAAACTCCTGACAAACCAAATCCTCGTTTGTTGCTGACCTCATCCACCAACAAAGGTGAAAATAGGGTTCACAAGTCACAGTGTTCGCACGTTTATCCCTCGACTCAGACGTTGCTTCAAATGTCAACGGTTTGGTCATCCCCGAAAATACTGTAGGGGACCGGATGACATATGCCCAATCTGCGGAGAATTATTTCACACTCCCTGTGAAAATACCCCTAACTGTAGAAACTGTGGAGGACCCCACAGTGCTTCTTCCTTCAAATGCCCGTCTTACCTGTTTGAACAGGTCTTGGAGCTATGTACCATACAAAAATTGAGCAGGAGAGATGCTATACGCCAGCTCAAGGAAAAATATCAGACAAATCAAAGTCAATCTTACGCCACAATAACAGCTGCCCCCACGCCTCCGCGTGTTAATCCGCCAACACGACCCCATCCTAACAGAACTCCTCTCCTAAATTCCAATGAAACTCAGGCAGTTACTGCAACCTGTCTGCCTGTATTGCCCACACTGCCAACTCCTCAAATAGTACAAAAGCAGCCCTTGATTCAATCTCCCGCCCAAAAGCCATCAACAACCCTATCCCGAGTACTGGCTCTCAACAAACCAGCAATGAAACTAAACTGGTTCATCCAGTACAAAATTTGGAAAACATTTCCTGCCAAGACACACTATCCCATACTTACCAAATAGGTTCACCAAACTTATGCAAGAGGACGGTTTCTTTGTCCCTTAATTCGCCTCCCACTATTACTCAAATCCCTGGAAAAGATGTTTCTAAACACAGAAAAGAATAGTCGCCAAGCTAAAGATTATTCGTTAAAATATAGAGCATCCGAATTTTTAAACAGAAACACAGCAACCTCAGACGTAAAAAATACAACTCAGAAGAGACCTCGCCATAAATCTACTCCAGAGACAAAAGCAATGGCTTCAACAGATTGTACTCAAACAATCACAGCTGTTGAACAACCCACCAATCAACCTTCTAATAGTCTGCAAGATAATTCTAGCTCTTCTGAATCTTCCTATAACTCTTCTCCCGAATTTCCTATATCAGCACTCTCTAAGGGATTCTATACCCTAGAAGATGAACTGGATAATAGCTCCCAAATGGAGCTTGATGTGATGACCCATTCTCTTTCTAATGCTTCCTGCACTTCCGAGAAAAGTGAATGGAAAACTGTCCAACGTAAGCGTTCTGGGTCTGTTGGAGGCATGAAGAGTGACCCAGAGGTCCCCACTCTCCAATCAAACTGTCCAATCTCCCAAAATCAATCGCAAGATGAATTACTGGCAAAATCTCCAATATCGGACCTTGTCAATCCAACAAATCCTATATTGGAACCCAATTTAGTAACCCCAACACATTCTCATAAAGATGACACCCTTCCGGTGACACCTTCCTTCCCCATTTCCATAGAGACAACTCATATCCCTCACACATTTCTGAATCTGCTTGTTTGGCAGATACTGATACTGCTCCCATTAATAAACATCAGCATTTCGGTTGTTCTTCCAACGACCAACCAAACCCATACAATAATATGGATTCGGTTGAACTCAACTTATCCCGTATTCATGGTGAAGCCCCCCCACCAAATACTACTGAAAACTCCTTCCCAAAAGCAGTCGTACAACCCAAATCTCCGTTGTATGACTATTCTTTACCACCAGGATTTGTTGCTCCTCCCCGTCGAGATCCACGTCTCAGCTTTTCCTCTTCATTTGAATCTACCTCCAATACTACCCCTAGTCACATAGAGACAATTGTCTCAAAAAGACCATCATCATAACATTTATAACATCATAGCATGGCCACTTTCCTTCAATGGAATTGTCGTGGCTACTATTCTAATTTCGAAGAACTTGTTCAACTAATAAATATATGTACACCAAAATGATTCTAATAGATCTCCTCTTCGACTATGTCACCGCAGCTTCTTTCAACCGTCGGAATATAAATCGCGTAACCTCTGTAGAAGAATTGACAATGATAGGGAGGGTGCAGGAATACTCATTCATAAATCTGTCCCCTATTCCTAATCCTCTTAAACTAAACTTCATGCAGTGGCAGCACGAATTCATTTGTCCACCCACCTTACTATCTGCTCAATCTACTTGGCTCCGAGTAGTGAATTTACTAAGGTCGAAGGTACTTTTAAACAGCTCCCTACTCCGGTCGTTATACTAGGAGACTTAACCTCCGCCACCCCTTATGGGGCGACTCTGTCACTTCGTCCAAGTCCAAGATCCTAATGGATCTCCTAACCCCCTTTCCCTGGGATGCCTTAACACATGACTCCCTACATACGAGCGTTTAGATACGCACACTTCTTCTTGTATCGATATTTCCTTTTGCTCCCATTCCCTTATGGATCGCTTTACCTGGTCCCGCTTTGATTATTTATTCGGCAGTGACCATTACCCAATAGCTTTAAATGAGCTTGTACCAAGCCCAATGCAGGAGCCGATTCTGCAGGAGATACCCCAGAATCCCACTTACTGGCCATTTGCAAACACGGTTCATAACATCCTAAATTTCCTTAACATCCTTTGCAAAAGGTGCTGCCTTTCTCTTACGACGAAGAGTACACACCTTGGCTATTCCCCGCTCCCACCATTTGCTTGGCTCTGACCTCTCTTTCCAAATCTAGCCATCCGGCTGATTTTTTAAAAGCATCATTCCTGTCTCATTCAGCAGTTCATGATGAATTTACTATAGTGTTTACTGACGGCTTGGCTCTAAAACGTTGGACAGTGTGGGCGCATCTGCTGTCTTTCCTGACCGCAACCTCTCCATACCCTTCCCCCTCATGCTTCAATTTTTTACGGCGAATTAATGGCTATAATGATTTACCGTTTCTCCGGAATACAATCCTTAACCAAGATCATCTTATGTCATTTATTCCAGATTCGCTCCCCGCTACAAGCGCTTAAAACTTATTCTAAAAACACAATGGTATCCGCTGTACAACAATTTCTTCGGCTGCTCCATTCCCGTAAGAAACAAATTATTTTATGTTGGACCCCTCTCATGTAGGGTAACTGGCAAATCGCTGACAGAGGCCAAAATGGCCACCTCCTCTTTCCGGAGCTGTTCCCAGGTACCTCCCGGACGCCATTCGACAAGGCTGCCTCCCATCAACTGATTACTATTCTGCTCTCCGACAAGGCTTTCACGATCTTGTTGGCATGAGTGCTGGACGAGTGATCGGTGAACGAAACTCAGAAACATAAAGCCGAATATTGGCGAGTGGTCTTCCTCCCGGCAAAGGCGCTTGCACGAGGTGATACTTGCACGCCTCCCGTATTGGCCACGCTAATATCACTCACAGTCACTATATGTCACGGGACCCTCCTCCCGTTTACAGAATTTTGCCGTTGCCATACCCCGAAATCTG
>JABUQX010016514.1:0-16372 GCA_015478945.1 Trachelipus rathkii | reverse complement strand
TATATATATATAATATAACTAATTTATATATATATATATATATATATATATATATATATAATATATATATAATAATACTATATATATATAATATATATATATATAATATATACTAATATATATATAATACATATACTATAATATATATATATATTATATTATATAACTATATAATTATTTTAATATATATATATATCTATATAATATATATATATATATATATATAGTATATAAGTTATTTACATTAGGTATATTATTCTTAAAAAAATCACAGAAATACATTGAGTTTTATATCAATATATATATATATATATATATATTATATATATAATATATATATACTATAATATATATATATCATATACTATATAGTAATATATATATATATATAATATATAATGTATATATATATTATATATATATATATATTATAACTATATACATTTATATATATATATATATATAGTATATATATATATATATACTTAATATATATACCTCCATGTATATTATATCATATATTATATATTATATTATAATATATTATATATATATATTTAAATTATATATATACATATATATATCATACTATTATATCTTTGAAATGATTATAAAAGATATTTATAAATTAATACTTAATTATATATATATTATATATAATATGGTATATATATATGTATATAGTATAATATATATAATTATAATTTAATATATATATATATATATATACACAGTTATAATATATATATATATATTTATATAGTATATATATATAACTACTATATTATATATATATAACTATATGATATACTATATATATATATTATATATATAATATATATATATATATTCAGGCAAAGACCATACAGGTTGTCTTACATAGCGATATTTTAAAAAAAAATACACAAATTACAAATTTTTTAAGTTACTTAATATAGTAGTTTGTTTACAAATCTTCGACCGAAGTTGTAAATTTGCAATATACATGTTGTATATATATATAACTATTAATATTTATATATAATATATATATGTATATATATATATTAATATATATATTAAATATATACTATTATATATACTAATATATATATTTATATAATATAATATATATAATATTATATATATATATATATATATATATAATAATATTATATATATATCATATATAATTTATATATATATATATTATGATAATATATATATATAACAGCTGGGCACCGTTAATGAGAAAGTTAACGTCGTTATTTTCCTAATCGTTAACAAAAAAAATTACGACGTTAATCCTTAAAGCGTTTATCGGTAAAATAAATGTAGCTGAAAGTGATTGTTAACCGTTAACGTTAACCGTCTTCAAAATACGTAGGAAATAATAAATAATTATTGTTAATTTACTTTTTTTATTATAATAATATCCCCACACATATTAACAATCGATATTAGCCTATCAGACAAATTATTTAGGTTTTGACCTATAGCAGATACTTTTGCCGCTTGCCGAAGAATACTTCCCATATGACTAAAATACCTTAATTAATACTTAATTACCGGGTGTCCGCAAAAGAATGTCCCAGTTTCAATGGTTTATTATAACAGCATAATATACATATACACAGCACAATAAATCATCACCATCAAAGTGAAGAGTAAGTAGCATAGTTTCGAAAATATGCACTTGCGCAAGAACGAGTTCCTGATAGGTCGTCATACGCGCATGACGAGCGTTCAGATGTCGTCTTCTCTAGTGGCTGTGGTGCCACATACTGACAATGGCGAGTCCTGAGCGTAAAGCTTTCTGTGTTCTACAATTTGCTAAGTGTGAATCTGTAATTACGGTTCAACGTGGGTATCGTTTACCTTTCCAATGTGATCCTCCATGTGGCAAAAACATTCTCCGATGGTATAGGCAATTTGCAACTAATGGATATCTTGTAAAGGCAAAAGTTCAGGACGGCCCAAAGTGACTGTACAGGATGTGGACCGTATCAGGGCCTCATTCCTTCATAGCCCTAAGAAATCTGTTCGGAGAGCAAGTATCACAACTGCAGGTGCCAAAACGAATGTTGTGGAAGGTTTAGGAAAGTTTACACCATGACGTTGCTACCCGTTGCATATTTGTACATGCTTTAAAGCCCGACGACTATGCTCTACGGTTTACCTTTGCCTGTGCAGTGTTAGGTAGAGACGATGACCTTCTAGAATCTAGATCGTATAGTGTTTAAAGATAAGCCAACCTTTCAATCCTCACTGGGAAGGTGAAATGCCCTACATAATGTTCATATCTGGCGTCTGGAAAATCCGCATGAACTTGTAGAACAAGGAGCGTGATTCCCCAAAGGTTAACTTTTTCTGCGCCATATCCGACGCCAAGGTCTGCGGAACACTTTCTTTTCTCAGACAGCACACGTAGACAGGGGTCCGCCTATCTAGATAATTTCACAATAGCTCTTTCAACATTATTGAGGATGAAGACGGTAAACTATTATATGGCAGCAAGATGAAGCCCCTCCACATTGAAGTCACAAAGTGCGAGCGTGGTTGAACGACGTACTCCCAGATCGTTGGATTGGTCGTAATGGTCCAGACGACAGAGCTCTATATATCAAGCCCCCCCGGGTCCCCGGACTTAACCCCATGCGATTTCTTCCTATGGGGCTGCCCAATGATATGCCCGAGTGAAACGCAGAATTGACACGCCACATTGCGTCCATATACGCCGAACTCTGTAACCAATGTTTGGGAAAGAATTGTCGATTATCGGACTGGATGTGTCCCTATAGCGAAGGCGGCACATATTGGAACATATGTAGGAAAAACTCAGTTAAATGACCTTCACTTTGATGTAAGATATGCTGTTGATTAAAATAATAATAAAGCATTGAAACTGTGAAACATTCTTTTACGGACACCCAGTATTGTTTTATAATAATAATGGATATGCTAATCTTATGATTTTAATACAAATTAGTATATTTTATTTTTATAATTACAACGCTTATTAGGACTAGTTCTTATATTTTTCAACTAGTTGGCAGAAGGAAGTTCCAAAGTAACTAATAAGAAATGAGAATACATAAAAGAAAAACATGCAAACATTTTCTACAACGGGATAAATAACTGTGTAAGATAAACACATTTGAGTCATTGAGAGGGAGCGTTTAGGAAATTTTGGAAAAAACAAAGTTTATTGAAATCGAAATCTAATAACAATTTAAAAATCTGATAAGAAATATTTATAAAACCTCGTAAATTAGGTAACGGTTAACGGATGTAGAGAAAAATTTTAACTCGTTAACGTTAATTTCACAAATGTAACTCGTTAATAAGTCCGTTTCTTCTTTTAGTACGAAAGTATTAAGTTAACGAATTAACGCCTTAACGCGATAATGCCCACCTTTATATATATATATATATATATATATATTATATATATATATTAATATATATATATATATTTATATATAAAATATATGAATATTATATTATATATATAATATAATATAATATATTATATAATATATTTAAAAAATATTAGATATTAATATATATAGATATAATAGATATATATTATATATATAATACATTTGCGCTGAGGACATAGGGTGAAGTTGAAACTGCGCATTCTCTATATAAGTCTCCAAAGCTCCTATTCCTTTTGAAATAACATAGGAATAAATATCTCGAGATGCACCAACCACATTCTTAGCTAATTTCAGGCCTCTAATAGATTCAGCATCTCTCATGCCAAAGAGAAGTAAATGTGTCAACATCAGTTGTCGTTAGCAAGCTGTTGTACATTCTATTATATGGTATTCCCCATACTTCAGTCAAGTTCAGTATAAATTCTATAAAACAAGCAGTGGGAGAGATATATTAATTCGTCAAGTATGTCTACATCGTCAAGATGCATTAATACTTCTTTCTTTATTTTTATCAATGTTGTAATATTCTCAAGCGAATGTAAAGGGAACCCTATTCTTGTACGTATGAATGTGTTAGCTGAATAAGGTTTCCAATAATTACGTATATCAATACTTTTAACACTATCGCAATATGAGAAAACAACATCTATTCTATTAATATTAACCCCTCTCGCCCTCGTTTCTAACGGATATTTCACTATGACTCGATGTATCAGATATCACGTACTTAGCCTTTACCCATTCTTCCATGGTATCAATAATGCGAAGGAATTCTTCAACAGAAATGAACAACTGTCTATTATGTACACCTACCGCGGGAATACAGGCAATGTAGCTATCGCCATTAGGTTTGCAAATAAATATAAAAGATAGAGCGTCAGGAATAACAAAGGTCCTCGTAAAGATGTCGTTAACAAGTTTGGGAGTGGGAAGAGAAGCCATGGTGTTTGGCTCAATTGGAAATATCGTACTGAAGAAACTTTGTATATAAAACAGCCTCAAATCTATAGATATTATTTCACCCAATCATAAGAAAGTAAGCAAGATTATAACATAACCTCCTTATCAACTCAGAAAGTCCATATAACCACGTCTTACATCGACAACGACAAACATATTTACAGAAGGATTAGGCATATACAAACTAACCTGATAATATATGTATACAAAGGAGGTCTATATTCATAAATTAACAATGTGGAAACAAACGGGTTTTTAGTCATATATTTACAGTGCATAAACAAAATAATAATAATAATAAATAATAATAATAATTAATAAAATAATGAATTAATAATAATAATAATAATAATAATAATAATAATAATAATAATAATAATAATAATAATAATAATAATAATAATAATAATAATAATAATAATAATAATAATAATAATAATAATAATAATCCTGAATAATAAAATCGAATAATTATAAAATAATTTAATTTTTATATATTTTTTATAGATATATATAATATATATATATATATATATATATATATATATACAGTATATATATCTGAATGTTCCTTACATGAATGCTGGCTTACGAGACCTTATTAAGATTTAAACGTTCCAAGTGTTTACACAAATGCCAGTCATCTTCGTCATTAGATCTAATATACTTTTTCAATTCCTCAATTCCACCCCTGAACACATACGTGAAAAGTTCTCGCCCTGACACTACCATATATTTTGGGTCAGGATCATTCACGTAAATGGATTCTTCAAGCTGACGAATAAAGTTATGAACATCTATCGAAGCTAAGAACTGATTAATTATATTTTCCGAATCTTTAGGTAACAGTTTTTTAAATGTATAATATGCCTCGTATAACATATAATGGGCTGCAGTAATATAATCGGTCTACATTTCTGTTTTACGCAATTGTTTTAACATTTTCTCTTGAACTCGAGTCATATATTTTATCTGGGGTGTGCCTCTAATGTAGAGCCATATATTGTAGAGTTAAATAGTCCTGTATCTTCGCATCTCTGCCATATTCTAATATCCATAATATTCGTATCTAGATATTTAGAGAAGGTTAAAGTAAGTTTCTTATCATCATGATCTCCACCACCACTGATAACTATTTCCCAACGATTTAATACACTGTGTGACTTAAAGTGTTCATTCACCCATTCTTCAGCATGTTGGCCTACACAAAGTAATTCGTCCGAACTCATGGAAACACGCCTGTTATAATCATAGTGGTCACTATATCTAAAATATGCAAAACCGTCTGGCTTTCTTCTATATAAGAAGGATATATCACTTTTCGGGATATTGATTTTCCACTGCACAATGTCACGTATAGAGATGTATTTATCAAGACGAACCATTCTAACGGTAGGAATATACATCATATGAAATAAGAACACTTTTAAGACAGAGCACTACCTTCTATCACGTTCAAATCTAAAACGATTATGACGTTAAAATAAGTCTGAGAGAAAAAATGTAATACTACTGAGCAAACACAAGTCTAAGAGAAAGGGATATTTCGACAATCGCAGAAAGGTTAAAAGAATTCACCAATCACAGGAATAGGCATAATATAATAACGGGATACGCCGAACAATGAAATAGCACCCAAATTCTTACAGCTATATATATAATATATATATAATATATATATATATATAATATATTATATATAGTATATTATATATATATTATATTATATATATATATATATATATATATATATATATATATATATATATATATATTAATATTACAAAACATAACTGGTAGCGAAAAAGCGTTAGTCGATTCCGCAGAATTTTTTACTGTTTCTCGAAATTTCTACTGATGACACGCTTCATATTATATATATATAATATATAAATAATATAATGTAAATATATTTAAAAGATATGATATGTATATATAGTATATGTGTATATATATATATATTCTATATATTAGTAAAATATTTCTGATGTATACAATTATATATTATATATATATATGATATATATAGGTGGGCACGATAACGAAAAATGTTATCGCGATAACCGATAAATCGATAACGAAAACCTTATCATCGATAACCGATATCCGATAACTCGTGATAAAAATATCGCCGATATGGCGATAACCGATAAATCGATAAATCTAAATTTTTATGTATATCATTTTATTATAAATAAAATCATAAAATTAATATAATAGATTAAAAAATATAAGTAAATGAATATATAGAAAATAATATACAGTACATATGAAACAAAAATAAAACAAAATAGAATAAAATAAAGTAAAATAAAGTAAAATAAAAATAAAATAAAAAAAATAAAATAAATTTAAATAAAGTAAAATAAGTGAATTATTGAGAGAAACACAGTAATACACAAATATATATAATAAAATGTATATAAACATATTTATGAATACATAGTAAATATATGAAACAAGAAAATAAAAGAAAATGAAATAAAATAAAAATAAAATAAAATACGGATAAATCATTATAAAATAAAACTATATAAAATAAAACATTTATGAACTGGCCTTATGTGACTAGGAATGATCATTTAATATATTTATTTTAACTGTCTACCTATACTTTCCTAAAATTTCTATTAAATTATATAAAAATAAAGAAATAAGAAAATTATACAATAAAACATACAACTAATGAGATTAAAGGAGTATATGCACTTTCCTAAAATTCCTGTTAACTTGTATAAAAATATAAAAATAGAAAAAGCAAATATACAGCTACTAAAATTATCTAGATTATAGCTATAGTAAAATATTTTAAACGTTAAGTGATTATTCTAAATCACAAACATTTCATTTAGTTAAGCGTCATATGTCAGCCAGGGATACATTTACATAGAGATGTGGCATGATTCTAACGATATCTCCATACATGAGTTGATTGTTATAAGGTTTTAAAAAATGATATATAAGTATAATTGTGAATCTACATTAGCCTTACCTGAATTTGTTGTTTCAAAGATTTTTTTGCTCCTTGAATAAGATTTTGATAGTCCTTAGATAACTCTGCCTCTTGGCTTTTGTAACCTAGCACTTAAAATCTTAGTTAGGGTAAATTTGATTGGTGAGAAGGTAAAGAGAATAGAGATAGATTGATAGTAAAAATATTTGAAAAGAAATGAAGAAATTTACCTCTATACCCTTTTACATTTTGATTATTAAATTTGATTTCACAAGCACGACTTAATAGGACGGATTTTGAATTTGAAGTGATGCTCGTTGAGATTTTTTAGTGAAAATTCTGGTGAATTATATTAACAGGGACAAAAATATAAATTCCACTAAACTAAAATACTGAATATAGCTAATAGTTTCTATATCATAAAATAAAATACTATATCCTAAAATAAAATACTAAAATGAGCAAAATAGAAGATATATATGTGAAAGTATATAATAGTTTTTATATCCTCCCACTGAAGAGTTGCAATGAAAACCATTGCAATTAAAAGAATTAAATTTTTTACAAATCAGATAAATTCCTGCGAAAGAATTCTTGACACTTGACAGCAGCCTGTCTAAGAGGTCTTTCTTTGACTGAATTGAGCGGAGCAATTTGATTCTGTTGAGTCAATTTGAGGTGAATTGTAACTAATGTTGAAGTTGTACATCTACAATAGCAGTATCACTATTACTTTGAATATAACTGAATTTGAATTTGAGGGATCAACTTGATCTGTAATTTCATTGTTGAACATCTGAATTGGAGAGATCACTGCTTGCTTCAGCATTAGTTTCTCCACTGGAACAGAGTGGTAATAGATAACTCCAATGGGTAGAGATGACAAATAGAATTATGACAGTTGTCCCATCTTCCCCTTTTTAATTAACACACTCCTATTCTTATTCGTCATCACCACAATGACTTTCCAGAACTCTACCCAAAACCAGAAAGGTCCTAGTTTATTAGTGTGTTATCAAACTTTTCTCCACTTAATTCTGTGGTCCACGCTGACGATAGAATTTCTACTAGTCTGGCGCAAATTTAATAGGTAAGACTCATACCATAATTCCCTGAAAGTCTCCAAAACTCTTCCTTGAGCAGTTAGAGTTATGGCTAAGTCTTGTTGTGAGGGAGGAAGTTTTTTCCATATGGGGGTGGAAACTTCATTGAATATGAGGTTTGAATTGCCATAAGGCTTCAAAAAGGAATTTGGAGCAATAACTTCCAAATCATTATCTGATGACCTATAAGTTAAAGGTCTTGAATTGATAACATTGGTGATATTTGAAATACTGGTTAACAGTTGAAAGTAGGTTAAGGTTGCTTTACCTATAGTTTTATAGAGACATCCTTTAACTGTTCGTATCATTCTCTCCCAAACTGATCCCACCCAACTGGAATCTTGTAATGTTTGATGTTATTGATACGCATATGTTCGGAGAACATATTTGAAGACAAAGATTCTAACAGTATATTTCCACCTTGTTTGAAATTCCTGGCATTATCTGAGTACAAATTGGACGGTATGCCATATATATTTGTGAAACGTCGTTGGAATGAAAGTAAAAAGGATTCAGTGGACATATCTGGAAGGACATCAACATGAATAGCTCTGATATTAAGGCAGGTGAAAATTAATAGATACATTTTTTGAAATTCCTTATCATTAATCTTTACAACGAGATGCCCTGTAAAGTCCACGCCAGTATGCTCAAAAGGACGAACAAAATTAACTCTATGATGAGGAAGATTAGTCATTTTTGGATATTTAAAGGGTATACTGTTAAATTTTTTGCATACTATACAGTCTGACAAAACATTTTTTACAGCCTGCCTGGCCTTGGTAATCCAGAAGCCATGAGCTCTGATGAAATTGATAGTGGTTTGAACACCCAAATGTTGACATCTTGAATGAAAGTCTCTTATTATTAATTTAGTGAGATGATGATCCTTGCCAAGAAGAATTGGATTTATCACATCATCATTATATAAAAGTGTCTTGGCAATTCTACCTTTGGATCGGATTAGGCCTTTATCATCTATGAATAAGTTAAGTTGATTGACCAGCGGTGGAATTTCATCCTTTTTAGGATTTTGGAGAAATAATATCTCCTTAGAAAAACAATGCTGCTGCATTATCTTCAACCAATAGAGTTGGGCTTTCTGATCACAATCTTCATCCAGCCCTTTACTCCTGCTAATGAATTTGAATATTTTAGAAGTTACTTTATAAAGCCTATGCACACTTGAATAGTCTTTAAAGGGTAACAAAGACTGAGAAACAACCACAGATGTGTTACATTGTAAAGTCTTTTCCTTATTGGCCTCAGACAAACATTTAAGTTTACTAATAGGCCATTGAGATTGATCTAGAAGAATCCAAGAAGAACCCTTTACCCCATAATGCAATGTTTGAAAGAAAAAGGAGAGGTTGTAAAACACCTCTGGTAATCATATCTGCTGGGTTTTCAGCAGTATTGATGTAAGCATAAGAAATGGATACTTTGTACTCTTGCTCAACTTTGATTTTTGATTTGATAAATTTCTTTGAGCCTATTGTTAACAAAAATATTTTTATTTTTTGCCTTTCCAGACAGGAGCCATGAAAGGACAATTTGAGCATCTACAAAGACCTTTATGTTTTTGAACTGTACATTTTGAAATTCTGATAATATTGATTTGATACACTTGAAAAATAAGAACACAGATAACAACTCTAAAGAGGGCAAAGCCCTAGATTTGAGAGGGGCCACCTTGGCCTTTGAGAATATTAAATTAGAACCTTGACCTATATTATAAAACCATAACAAGAGGAAGAAGCATCACAAAATACGAATAAAGAGTTTGAGGGAGAAGGAGAGAAAGCACACCTTTCAATTTCAATATTATGTAATTTATTTAAATCTGAACAAAGAGAAGACCAGGAAACTAAAACATCAGCAGGGACCTTTTCATCCCAATCGAGACCTAATTGCCATAATTTCCTAATTAATAGCCGACCTCTTAAAGTTACGGGTAAAAAGATATTTAAAGGATCAAAAACCTTGGACACAGCAGATAACAACAATCTTTTGGTATTTGCATCAGCATTTACTGAAAATTTGCTAGTTTTAACTTATCTGTAAGAGGATTAAAAAGATATCCAAGAACCTTATCTTCTGATTCCTGATGTTGAACTATTCTACCCTCTTCTTCCATAACAGTTCTTATTTATTCTTATTAAAGTTCCCAACTTCTTAAATGAAAAACCACCATCTTCCTTCTTTTGTTCATTCAAATAAAGTTCTTTAAAGTTTGTTAGATCATGCCACTAATAATTAAATATATCAACAAAAAAAATTATTATTAGAATCTGAGTACATGCATCATCCTCATAAGACTGAGCATGATGCTTAATGATATAATTGAGGATGAAAGGTGAGGATGTGAAACCAAAAACAATGGTTGAGTATCGATAAGCCTTTAATTGACCATTACTTTTCCAAAAAAAGCAAAAGCGATTGCGGTCTTCGATGGATTTTAACTTAATCTGAAGGAAGGCTTGTTTAATGTCCGCTAACATGACAAACTGATTTGATCTGAACCGGAATAAATGACCCAACAAGGAGGACATAAGATCTGGTCCAGTATAGGCTGCCTCATTTAGAGATGGTAAAGAATTAGTTTTAAGAGAACAGTTAAACACAGGCCTGACCTTTGTTGATACTTGTTCATCAGTTTTGATAACAGGTCTGTGAAGAACCCAAATATAATTTTTATACTCAGAGGGAGATACACTGAACTCTTCAATAATACCATCAGCTAATTGTTGCTGAAAGACATCATCATAGGCTTTAACTAAATCTTTACTTTCCAAATTTTTATGAACTCTATTAAGCACTGCAAGAGCAATGTTATAGTTTGATGGCAACAAAGGAAGTTTATCTTCAATCCATGGAAGATCTATATGATATTTTCCGTCTTTAAACTCTATACCACCTTTGAATTTTTCAATCTGTTTCAAATCATCTTCAGATTTATTATTATTCATACCTTCTATACCTAAGGACTCTAATTTGAACATGTTTTCTAATCCTTGCTCTACCTCAGAATTACTTAGTATGTGGCTTAAAGGATTAAAATAAGAATGTACAGGGTTTAAGACTGCATTAACCAAAGTATGGTTAACCAGCAAATGATTTTGATTTTGAACATGAATGTGATTATGATTTTGAACAATTGATGATGGTTTGAAAACTCTTATTTGATTATTGTATATAAAATTAGTAATATTTCCAAATGGAATAATAGAACCATCTCTTAACTTAAAAGCAGATCCCCACTCATACATTTAATCAATTCGAGTTGAAGGAAATACTCTATTAAATCAATGCCAATTAAGGCATCCAAATCGAAAAAATGAGTTATCAGATTCTTTATAGCCAGAATCAGCCAATTTGTAAGATTTATTTTTTAAATTAATTAGAGCCTGATCTACGAACTTAATCTCGTAACTTAATTTAAGATCCTCATCAACCAAAAGAGGAAGGGTGAAACAAGACTGGTCCATATATACATCAAGAACAGTCTCTTTCAAAGTGCGGGTGCTAATACCTAAATAAGTTTTTATATCGTATTGAGTGCTTTGATGATTCTCTACAGATATATTGAGTTTGTCCAACACTCTTTTAGAAAGGTAGGACCTCTGCGAACCACAGTCGACTAGGCATCGAACTGAAGCTGAAACTTTACCCCTACCAATCCTTATAGTAATTGATGGCAACAAATATAAATTGTTGGTGCTTTGACTAAAACTAAGACATACATTTGTGAGGGTGGAACTTTTCCTTTGCTTACAAAGAGCTGTAATATGACTTCTTTTATTGCAAACTTGGCAACTAAAAGAAAGTTGCTCCTCAAGTCCAGGACACTGATCTGCAGTATGTTTAGTACTTGAACATTTGGGGCATAGATTTATTTCATTACACCTTTTAATTCTTAACTCATAGGTTTGATAAACATTGCAATTGGTCATCACATGACCTTGGGATGAACAAAACTTACATGATTTTGAATAACCTTTGATTTTAGAAATGGAAGAATCAATACTATGAGAAGCTTCATTTACACCAACTTCATTAGTATGAATTTTGAAATTCTGCAAAGCAGAATTGGAATCAGGCCTATTACTAGATTTTAAGGACTCATTCGTCCTTTCATTTTCATTATTTTTAAATTTAAAATTAGTTTTATCCGAAGTATTTATATTTTTAAATTTTGAATAAGTATTATGGGGAGGGACTTGATTGAAATTTTGACCTTTATTATGATTTGACGTTTTAACAATATTTTTGATAACTTCATTATAACTATCGAATATTTGATTCAAATCAGGGTAATTGGTATTCAACTTGCGAGTAATTTCTTTGACTACCACATTAGGTAATTTTGATAAAACTATGTGGCTAAGTACTACTAATCCAGCAGCCTCCTCAAGATATTTGAGGTTATAACTCTCAAGTTCATATATTAATGTTCTGATATCATTTAAGTAAACCCTAGTCGCATTATATGTTGGGTCAAATACTGGTTTTAAAGATATGATTTTTTTAATGATTTCATCAATGATAAATTTTTCGTCTAAAAACTCTTTATCTAAAAGTTCAAGAGCTTTATTATAATTATTATCACTAATAGAAAGATTCTGAATTAGGGAGTACGCATATCCCTTTAATTTATTTTTTAAGCAATGAAGTTTAATGGATTCACTTAAATTTTTCTGTAATTCTAAGGAACTCTTAAATTTTGAAATGATTTTATAAGCAAACTTATCAGTTTCATTGCCCTCAAAGAAACCACAATCTATAGCTCTAAGAACAGATTCACTTAAATGAGAGCAAGTATTTTTTGGAGGGGGTTGAATTTTGATCCCCTTTAGATTTTAATTCACTTAATTTTGATTTAATCGAGCATTGGTACTGAATCTGACTACACAACTCCTTATTATGAAACTCAGGAATGAGGGAGTCAACTTCATTATCATTGTATATTTTTATTATATTTGTATCCTTTTGTTTAATATCTCTTAACAACGACTCTACTTCCTCTACAAGATCCTTTACATAAACTGCATCTTTTATCTTTATTATTATCTATAGGCCTACTCTCTATTTGGACCGAAGATAAATATTTACTTAGTGGTAGATATTACTCTGTAACTTAGATTTTTTATTAACTTTATCAAGAAGTGCTTGTATCTCTGGGTCAGACATTTTCGCCTGAAATTTGCATAGAATGACCCAAGGACAAATGAAACCTTGAAGGAAGGTGAAATAATGAAAGATAGCCTACCACCAGGCTAAATTATTTGATTTGAATTTTGAAAAGGTCTATTAGACAAAAAAAATAAAAAATTTGAAGTTGAAAGTGATCTAGGCCTATAATGCCTAACTTTGAAATTGAATTTTTTGAAGGAAAAATGAGATATGGCCTACCACCAGGCCAAATTATTTGATTTGAATTTTGAAAAGGTTTAGAAGACCACAAAAAAAAAACAAATTTTGAGGTTGAAAATGACCTAGACTTACTAGGGCTAAGTTTGAGCTTGAATTTTTTAGGAAATCACTGTAATGGAAGGGTTAGGCAATGATGCATTGCTTATCTAACTTTCATACCAAATTTTGAATTAAATACCCTAAGACTAACTAAACTTAGGACAAAAACACCCATAGGCTAGTCTCGATAGGCCCACGTGGCTTCTACCGTATCTAATATTTTCATATGTTCAAATAAACCTTAATTTAAAAATGATTTTGACCTAATAATAGCCTACACAAAATATCGAAAACTGCTATAAGCTTCGGAGCTAGGTTGATTTTAATTTGCAATATTGCTAGCACGAGCTATCAAGAACTTGCAACAAATCCGTTCGTTAAGACCAATATAGATTACACAATTGACGAAAATTTAATCTAAAGCAGATTACTTTACTGTTAATTTTGAATGATATAAGGTTTTAAAAAGGTGATATATAAGTACAATTGTGAATCTACATTAGCCTTACCTGAATTTGTTGTTTTCAAAGAATTTTTGCTCCTTGAATAAGATCTTGATAGTCTATAGATAACTTAGCCTCTTGGCTTTTGCAACCTATCACTTAAAAATCTTAGTTAGGGTAAATTTGATTGGAGAGAAGGTAAAGAGAATAGAGATAGGTTGATAGTGAAAATATTTGAAAAGAAATGAAGAAATTTACCTCTATACCCTTTTTTTATTTTTGTTTTCACAAGCACGACTTAATAGGACGGATTTTGAATTTGAAGTGATGCTCGTTGAGATTTTTTAGTGAAAATTCTGGTGAATTATATTAACAGGGACAAAAATATAAATTCCACTAAACTAAAATACTGAATATACTGAATAGTTTCTATATCATAAAATAAAATACTATATCCTAAAATAAAATACTAAAAATGAGCAAAATAGAAGATATATATGTGGAGAAGTATATAATAGTTTTATATATTGGAAATAATTTTTATTTGCTCAGTTCTAACATATTTTTTACTGTGACAAGGTGTGATCTAATCACTAATTAATAATGTTTATTTTATATTTAAAATAATTTAATAGGTGTTGAAAGTCCTATATTGCCTGTTCTGCAATAATACAAGTAAAGAAAATCACAGACAACGCTGTAAACTTATCACTTTTAAAGTTTTAATTAAAATGTTTACTCATTATGACGCCACTGGCCTTGTAAGAGTTGCCAGGTGACGATTATCGTTATATAGATTTCTATATCGTTATAATATATATATATATATATATATATATATATATATATTATAGTTATATATATATATTAATATATATATATATTTATATATATATATATATTATATTTATAAAATATATATATATATATATATTATATATATATATATATATATATATATATATATATAATATATATATATATATATATATTATATATATATATATATAGTATTCATTTAAAATATATATATTCGACATTCGATATATGATTCGACGGTCATCGAGTAAAGACGCGGTAAAACCAGAAGGGAAGCGAAAAAGAGAAACATCAGAAGAAAAGAATAAGAAAAATCTACAATGTTTTTGGAAAGAGCATGGAAATTCTGGGAAGGCAACAACATTTGCTTTCAGAATTATGTTTTCAGAAGAGAATGCTTTTAAGTTTGAAGTTTTAGTAACTATATAAAAAATACTCTGTTAATAATTCGAAATTTCAAAAATTTTTAAAATTTCTTAAATTATATTAAATAAATCGTTTAAAATCTGAGATGAGGAAGCAACAATATTTTCGGGCATCATTCTTTTAATTATTTTGAATGAGAATATTAAAACAAAGAAAAAAAATTAATATTTTAATTTTAGAAAGGGTGTGATTCCATTGGTGTGAAGCTGCCATTCTCTAGTCGCCGTTCGAGTCATTATGAAATTTCTCTTCGTCTATAGCAAGGGCTGAAAACCCCCTTCTATCCATAATTTTATTTTCATGAATGGTGATGAATAAAGCTTAACCCTTAATGCGATATCGGTACTCTATCGCCACTGCGCGTGGCAACCTGTGGCGGGGATATCGGTTGATTGTGGTTATAAATAAAATAATTAAATAAATAAATATTATATAATATATATATACTATATATAATATATAATATATAATATATACTATATATATATATATATATATAAATATAATAAAATATATAAATATATATAATATATATATTATATATATATATATATTTTAATATATAACAAAAAGTATCGCGATACCCATTATTGATAAAAGATTTTATCGGATAGCAGATAACCCGAAACCGTTATCGCGATAAATTATCGCCATATAGTTATCGGTAGTTTGGAACAAAAATTATCGCGATACCGATTATCGGTAAAAGATTTTATCGGATAACAGATAACCCGAAACCGTTATCGCGATAAATTATCGCGATAATTTATCGCG
>JABUQX010016513.1:0-18144 GCA_015478945.1 Trachelipus rathkii | reverse complement strand
CAAAGGAGGATAATAATTTTAAAAGTATTAAAGCGAAACAAATAATTTTTCATGGGATTATAGGCCTAGGCCTTGCCATTATACAGAAATTATTATAAAAGTCCGATATGTAAAATAGTTTAATAGTTATGGCCAAATACTGCAAAATGGGTTTTTTTTTATGTAACAGCACTATATATATAATATATATATATATATATATATATATATATTATATATATATATATATATAATATATATATATATCTATATATATATATATATATATATATATATTATATATATATATTATATATATATATATATATATAATATAGCATCAGGCGGGGTGACCTGGACCACTTTAGGTATAAGCTTCGTCTCCCGACTTTCCCTAATGCACTTTTTGGAAATTTTTTTTTTCTGAAATTCAAGGCTATATAGTAGGTAATAATATAGAACAGCAAAAAAATATAATGTAATTCTAATATAATTGTTTTATTAAAGTTTAAATAAAGCTCATTCAGCCTGACTTTGGAGGGGTGAATCGGACGCATCTGTTTAAATTCCTCTTTTGCGTATAAATCAATTTTATATTTTATATTTTTACTTAATATAATATATATATATATATATATATATATATAATATTGTTTATCATATTAAAATTAGTAATAAGTATTAAATGTCAATAATGATACATAAATAAGAATTAAAAATAAGGTGGTCCAATTCACCCCTCTCCGATCAAAAATTTGACACTTCTTGGAATTCGTATTTTTATATAAATTTCATTTTTTTAATTTTAATTTTTACTTAATATAAGTAACTATTTTTATTATATTTAAATTAATTAATATGTAATAAAAATTGTCAATAATACGTAAAAATACGAAAAAGCCAATGGAGGTCTATTCACCGCGCTTCATCAATTTTTACCGGCGGGGTTAATCGGACCAAGTTAGGCCTGATTTAGGCACTAATACTGTTTGGAACAAAAAATTTACTTTGCCAGTTAAAGCTAACATACTCGAGTGTATACACTGAAAAAATAATTTAAAATCCGTCATAATTTTTTTTATAACAAAGTTAATAAAACTCACATTTTTCAAAAGTGAAATTTATTGAAGGGCATTTTTGTACCCTAATTATTATATTTTTTAAAAATATAAAAACTCTCTAGAATTAAAGATGATCTAAATAAAACTTGTAGTACCACCGCGTGGTTTTTTTTTGGCGAATTTTTTTTTTTTTTAATTTATTTTATTTAGAGTGGACAGAATCACCCCTCTAAAGAGGCGGGCCCGGTCACCCCTCCCGACGCTATATATATATATATATATATATATATATATATATATATATATATATATATATTATGATATAATATATATATATATATATATATATATATATATATATATATATATATATATACCGTATATATATATATCATAAAAATGGGGGAAAACGCGGTCAAAAATTGGCGTTTTTTTTTTTTTTTTTAATGAATCATGAAAGATCAAAGTTTGAAGTAATGTCTATATTTAACATTTTTCTGCACATTTTTGAGTTTCCTTAATGTTGTAAGAATAATGAAAATAATAAAAATGTTGAAATAAATTATTTTAATTTTTTTTGAAAAATTTCCATTTTCAAAAAATTGATTTCGTGGAAAACCGGTCATTAAATATTATTTTGGTTTGTGGCTTGTCGCAAATAATTATAAATTATACATTTAAATTTAATAGAGTTTTCATAATGGTTATAGAATAAATTTGATAGAAAAAAACAAAGTTTAATTTATATTTTATTAACATTTTGCAAATGTTTGATTTTTTACCAAGTTATGAATTTTATTTTCATCTTTTTGTCGTAAGTAAATATTGAAAAAAAAGAAGTATGACAATAATTTTAATAATTTCTTAAATATAATAATATTTCATTTTTAACAAAATAGGACTTTTATATACGAGTTGGCCTATGTACGCACATTTCACGTGAAAATTTTTTACAAAAAAATTTACATTATTTTAATTTAAAATTATGACAATCAAATTTAAATAATTTTTAATACTATAATAATAGTTACACTTTTTAACGAAATAGGCACTTTATATTACGAGTAAGGCCAGTGTACCGCACTTGTCACGTGATTTTTTGGGGTGAAAAAAAAATTGAACATAATATAATTTAATTATGGAATCAATTTAATAATACAATGAATAATAAATTTGCACTGTTTTAACAAAATAGCACTTTATATTACAAGTATGTACGCACATTTCATGTGAACTTGACCAAAAAAAATTTTACAATACTATAATTTTAAATTATGAACATCAATTTTAATCATTTTTTTATAATAATAACATAATATTTACACTTATAACAAAAAGGTACTTAAATATTAGATAGTATGTAGCAAACAATATCATAAATTTTTCTGCCATATTTTGATTTGGAGTTTTTTTTATCCTTACACTAGATAGAAGAAAGATAGGTTATAGAAACATTAAACAAATGTCTTAAAGTTATAAATACATAAAAATAAAATAAAATAGCAAACAAAACTAAAAAAAAATTGACAATTTTATATAAGTTTATATTGACCGGTTTTCCCCGACACGCCCGACCGGTTTTACCCCGAAATCGAAAAAAACTTAACTTTAAAAATAAGCTTAATATGTTTTAAATTTTTTTACTTGGAAAATGTTAAAAATAGACTTCCAATTGAAATTCTGATATCTTAATTCTAAGAGTTCACCAGGTCTTAGAAATTTTTTTCAATTTAAAATTTTTTTTTTTTCAAAATGGGGGAAATTTTTGACTTGTAGGTGGTCAACTTATTTACTTAAATTTTATGATAGCGTGCGGGTGGGTGTGACCAGGTTTCCGCCTCTTATGAGGGGTGATCGGTGCCACTCTAAAATAAAAAAAAATAATTAATAAAAAAAAAATTTTTTTGCTCATTTAATAGCCACGCGGTAGTTAATACAGAGTTTTATTTAGATCATATTTAATTTCTAGAAAGTTATATTTTTAAAAATGTTAGAAATTAGGGTAAAAATGTTCTTCAATAGAATTTCACTTTTGAAAAGTGGTGAGTTTTTTTAACTCGTTATAAAAATGAAAAATTGTGGATGGATTTAATTATTTTTTCAGTGGATACACTCGAGTATGTTAGCTTTGAACTGGCAAAGTAAATTTTTTGATCCAAGCAGTATTAGTTGCAAAAAAACGGGGCCCTAACTTGGTCCGATTCAACCCCGCCGTAAAAATTGATGGAGGGGTGGCTCGGACCACCATTGTTTTTCGTAATTATTTTTATTATTGAACATTTTTATTATGTATATTATTTAAATTAATAAAAAGTTACTTATATTTAAGTGAAAAATTTTTTTAAAAAATGAAATTTAATAAAAAAAAAAAAAGAGTTAAAAAGTGTCAAAATTTTTGGGCGGAGAGGGGTGAATCGGAACACCTTATTTATATTTGTATTTTATTTTATCATTATTGGCATTTTTATTACTTATTACGAATTTTAATATGATAAATAATTTATTATATTAAGTAAAAATTAAAATTAAAATTGAAATTATAGTAAAAGACGAATTTAAACAGATGGTCCGAGTCACCCCTGCAATGGTGGTCCGCTTCACGCTCCTCCACGTCGGGCTGACTGGCGTTAATTCAAACTTTAATAAACTTTTATTATTAGAATTCATATTATTTTTTTGTGTGCTTATGCCGAACTATACTGCGAGAATTTACAAAAAAAAAATTTCTAAAGTCTATAACATAGAAATTAGAAACGCAGAAAAGTTTTTCTTTTCTTTATATAAGGAAAAATGAAAAAATAAATAATTGTTAAATTTAATAAAAACAAATGTCAAAATAAAAAAAATGTATTCTTTTTATAATAAAAATTCAATTAAGTTTTTTTCCAAATTTTTGTGTTGAAAAGTTTATACAAAATTGTTTTGGGAGTCGTTTTTTTTTAAATCAACTCCGCGACTCAGACTCCGACTCCTTACCCCTTGAAAACGCTCGACTCCCGACTCCACATTCCCCATCCCTGGTTTTAACTCTATATCATCCTTATAGTACATAATGGGGTGAAGTGTATCTTGTTCATTGACCCAGTGAAATCCTTGTGTAGCATCCTGCTCTCTGCACAACAGATGTATAATTCTCACTTAAGCAACCAATAATGAATAATTTTGGTGTTGTGAAAAATACTCTCCTTTAATGACTTTAGGTATTTGCTTTGTGCTTTGCAATAAAGTGATGCTTTTTAATTTAACAATACTATCTGAAAGTAAATCTATAAAATCATCAGTAGAATGTTGAATGACAATTCTAAGAGTTGACCTGTAAGTTGTTTGTCATTTGTATATGTTATTGTATCTCTAACACTGTATTCTTCCAGAGAAATAAGGTAATCCTCAACTCCTTTTTTTACTAGGGCAATCTCTGCATTGGCCCAGCATGCATTTAGAGAATTCTGTATTGCATACAGCCTTTGTAAGCAGAGTTAATATAAATCCAAATCCTCTTTTGTAATGGTAGGTGTGCATATACACCTGATGTGTTGGCACATGACTCCAGCAATGACGCACTGCTTTGTTCTCAACTTTAGCAATGTTGAAAACCAATTGCTTGTATGCCCTCTCCTTGTAAATTGCATAGTTATCTTATCAAATACCTAATATTAATCTTTTGGATTCAACGTAACTGAATACCATCTCGTTCGCAAGGATTAATGCAATATACCTTTGCCATTCATTACTCCTATAGATATGTCTAAGGGTTGGATTAAAAAAAAAACGTTTCGTTTTTTAAAAAAAAAAACATGTTTTTAAAAAAAAAAAAAAAAAAAAGGCAAAAATTTTTTTTTTTTTTTTTTTTTTTTTTTTTTAAATTACTTATTTTTTATATATATCAAGTCTTTTTAAGGGTATTTAGCATTAAAATACAGTAAATACAATATGTTAAAAGAGGTATACAATATATAAAGTAGAGTTTAGTACTTAATAAAGTTTTTATTAGTGCTCTAGGGCATATAATTATTACATTTCACATGATCTGATTATTATTATTATTATTATTATTATTATTATTATTATCTTATTATTATTATTATTATTATTGATAAGTTTCGTATCTGTTCCTTTCTCTCTAGATCTGTCTGTGAAAGTTGTCCTATGTACTTTTGGTCCCTTATCTGATGTGACGTGATGTATGGAAGAAGAAGATGAGAAACAGAGGATCTCCTGTGTTATCCCTCCCTTTTATCCCTTTATTTCTTTTATTAGTTTATTTTCCTTAACTCCGTTTATATCTTCTTTCTAGTGATAAAGTTAAATGTGTATTAAAGTATAGTATAAGTGATGTACTCTTGTAGATTGGATTAACTCTTGTGTACTAAAAGTGATATAGTGTTGTGGTGCAGTATAGTGACTTGTCCCCTAAAGTAGCAACCTACTCGTATATACCCTGTCTGGTACAGTTTCGTGAAGGTGCACCTTGTAGTAAGTAGACTGTCCAATTATTGTATAGAGAGTGGTTGCCTGTGATAAGGGGTAAAGTGTAATAAACAAATGTGGGTACCACAAATGATAAAATTAACTTGTTTTCGTAAACTGTAGATACCAAGTATTAATAAGTATCATAGAATACTTAATAACAAAGTAACTTTTGTTTCCCACTTCATATTCCCATTATCGATCAACAGAGAACCATCGGTGGATTGAACTTGTTTGTTGTGTCTCTTTCTTGTTACCACAGAGTATTTTTCTCATTATTATTATATATTATTATAATATATATATATATATATAATTATATATATATATATATATATATAGATATAATATATATAATATATATATTATAATAATTATATATAGATATATATCTCATCTCCACTTTTCTCCCCAAGACTGGTGGTAAGGTGCTGATAACAAGCAATCAGAAAAGAAAAGCAGCGAATATGCCAAAAGTCGAAAAGAAAGCCCCCTTATACCCCCCTTTCCATTAATTAGTAAGGACCTTCGCAGTCCAGAAAATCCACCCCTAAGGCTTCACGGGACTGCGACGCGGGACCCTCGACTATGGTAAATCGTCCTCATTCCCGACATTCAATCTCTCCACATTTTCAGTGTAAGGGTTCATCCCTTGACCCAAGGTGGGCCACAACCATACCCCCTTCACAAACAACGCCCGCCGCATTTCTCTCTTATTATGCACCTTTATTCTGCCTCTGCCAACTCACATTTCTCTCCTTCAGACATTACGTATACTGACTCAATCACTTTTTCTTCGATCTCCCCAGCCGCGGTTTTCAACACACTCGCCACTTATACATCTGCTTAAAAAACAGACTATCATTATCCTTTCCACATGACCAACCATCTTAACATTTTTTCATTATTTCTCTCGTTTACCCCTTTCTTCCACACACACAACTCTCTAGAGTTCATTCCTCATTTTATCAATTTTCTTCACACCTAGCATGCCCCTAATGTCCATTGGAACACATTGAACTTTAATCATATACTTCTTATTCCAGACCATTATGTCTCACTACTATACAAATAACACAGGGTAACAACATACCATCATGTAAAGACCCTAGCGCACTAAAGACTTAGTTCCCTTTTACATTCACCAAACAATTTAATTGCCCAGCCCACCTTCCTTGCCATTTCAACAACTTTCCTACTAAACTCTGCATCATCCGTTCCCTTCTCATTCCAACATTACCCTAATATTTAAAACTCAGGACAACTTAGGTTTCCAGCTGCTCACCATTCTTACATAACTCACACTGCAGGACTGTCCTCACTCACAACCATACCTAACTCTTAATCTACGTTTTACTTTCAAACCCCTCCTTTTACACACCCTGCAAATCTCTCTACCAATCCTCCCTAACTCTTCAGATTCAGATTCGGCACCACAAAACCAAATCAATCCGCATATAAATAATTCTTAGGGCACCCTCCACTCATTCTCCATCATTTCTAACACCATTTCCTCATTCACGCCCACCTTCAATTCTTCAAAACCCCACTCTATATACAAATTGAATTAAACCAAAGACATAAAAACCTGCCTCACTCCGGCTATAATACTAAACCAATCACTTTTGACACCATTTATTCTTACACACGCCTCACTATCGTACTACATACTTTTCATTCCATTCTGAAGCTACCACGAACACTATATATCACTAACACCTGCCATAGACCTTCCCTTTAACCCTTATCATACCCCTGTTGCAATCCATAAACTAATACAATTTATCTTGTCCTCTCTCTATATTTCTCTATCATTTGCTTCAATGTAAGATTTGTTCACACATCCTCTACTACTACTGAACCGGACCTTGTTCTTCACCAATCAGTCCTTCAGTTCAGCTGGCGCATCTTTCGAACCAATAACCCATATCCACCGCTTATATGATCAGCCACTCGATACTATAGTTGCAGTGTCCCATTACCTTACAACACTCAATATTTTCCTGGTCATATAGAAGTAAATTACATCAATAGCCCATTATAATTTTTGTTGTAGAGATTACTCTACAAAGTAATCTCACACCATTTAAATTTCTTCCCCTTACCTATAGCAAATGCTGGACAACAACTTTAACATGCAGAGTTTTCATCAACATATTAAATAGAATTTTCAGTAACTATTACTGCTCTTCACAAAAATCCCCAATCCTTCTCGGGAAACTACTACTGTATTTGATTTTAATTAGACCCTCACGTTTACAATATCAGCTCTTATTACACCAAACTTCAAAAATTCCAGAATCAAAGATTACACTTATGCTAAATTAAAAATGCCCACGTCGGTGAACTTAGAATATTCATTTTATCCTGCAAAGATGTCACAAATTTCATATCAAGCATATAAAACTGCAACATAAATATTAACCATTCATTCAATATTACTATTGGTCCACTCTACCAAGTGACGTGAGAATCTATTCTTTCATGCAACCTAATCCCCATTAATCAAATTACCGTGATTTGTCCTTCTTCTTAAGCTGATGTATACCTATCTAAATCACACAACTCATCGATCGTTATCGACATCAGTGACAGTGTACTGCCTAGTATATAAAGATATTTTAACAATAACGAGTCTTATACGCACAGCATCTCTCTCACATCCTGTTTCATCAAATGTACCACAGATACAACTATCAACCCCCTTATCCCTGATTCATATTCCTAATGCAAAGATGTGCCCTATTATATCTAATTCTTAACACGTATTGTCTCTAGATAACTCTCCAAAAGAGGCTTCCTATATTTTCGGTTAGTCATGTGCTCGAGCCTTCAGTCGCTTCTTTCTAAGGCCAACGTGTTCATTACCTCTTCTTTTCTCTTTCCGTATGCATCTTTTAGCATTCTTCTTTTAGCATTCTATGTACTGTATAATTCCAAGCATATTTCTTTTGAAACTTTTCTCATTTGCTTTTTAAGTAACAATTGTCTAAACCGACGCCAGTTTCTATTTTAACATATTAACCAAGAACCGACTCCATATGACACAATTTTTCAGCTACTATTCAAATGATCCCTTCCTATACTACACACTAGATAAATTTGGAGATCAAAAACTTAATTGCGTATAACTCCTTATTTTTTAAGCTTAACTAACCACAGACCATATCATCTATTTTTTTATGTCTCACTGCTTGACAAATCAAATTGTCCTTTGCTCACGGCTAACCTGTCTAATATCTAGTATATTTATATTCACTCACACTCTTAGCTCTTATTTACTATAAACTTGTTACAGACAATAATGAGTTATATTGCAATGACTCTGTTCTCCTTACGATTTTTCAATATTTTCTTACTTTTATAACTGCGACTTGTTTGAGAAATTATTATATACTTCTTTGACTCACTTAATATAATCACTACCCGCACTCCTCATCCGTATCACCGTATCCTCCAGCTACCAAGCGACCCACAAACAATGACTTAATATTATCAATTGTCTAAATAAATAAAAAATGTATATTCTTAAGTATTATCCCTATTCCAAACCCTCTATGTGATTTAAAAGCAGAAGGCAGATGAGTCAAACGCTCAACATCTTCTTCACCTTCGCAGACAACCATCCGATACCTTCTCGTCGAAGGTCTGTGAACGCATCTGTAACCACCATCATTGACGCGAAGCCACTCTCGAGCGACTATCATTTAGCTTTTAAAGTGTCGATTACTCTTGTTGCGTTATATATTACGTATAATGTTCAATATTTACTTTTTATATCACTCTTATCCAATCTTCCCCCTCACCACCCAAAAAATAATTCATAAATCACTTCCCCTTTAATCAATTCTCATCTTATTAACTACACTTTCATCAACTCACCACCTCCCAAAATAAACACCAAATCTATGATGGCAATTAACGTGATACCTGTACCAATCATTTACAAATTGATATTAATCTGTTTCTGAATAATGATTGACAAGTCAAAAGGCTTGATAACCAGCCCAAAATATTTTTGACACTTTATACTCTTTTTTATTTATTTTTATATTTAATTAAATTTATCACTTTATTTAAAAATAATTAAATTCTTCAATAAAGTTATAATAATATAGTAAGTATATACAATATTTATTACAATTTAATAATTTAAATTATAGAATACATCATCAAAAATGTGATATATAAAATTAATAATCTCAGTTAGAATTACGTAAATAAAAATAATACAGCAAGACGGAGATGTAGAAATCAAATACTTAATATCAAAATCTCTCTAGGACTTTGGATATGTACAATGCTGTGATATATTGCGGAGCCTAAAGTAATGAGGCCCCGGTTTTTATTTCTATCTAAGTTACCTGATCTGTGTATGAATTGTGAAACATCTCAAAAATATTATTTACTTAAATTTATATAAGTTAATATAAACACTAACAAAAAAAAAAATACGGAAGTGTGTGTTATTTACACAAACAAATAGAACCATAAGTTAATTTTATATATATTTTTAAAAAAATCGAAAATCCACAACTTTATTCTAAAATAATATACTCCATTATTATTTTCAACACTAGAAATATGTCAAATATACTGCAGAATAGGATATTTTTGTCTACATCCCGTGCAACATATTCATTGTGTAAGACACTTTCTCCTTTTGATGCCGTGTCACTAATGTAATTCTAACATTTTTGTAATAATCAATATACCTGTTATATAACCATAACTCATTTTAAATTTGATGAGACTGTACTAATTGAAACTCAGCATAACTAAATAAATAACCAACAACTGTGTCCTTTGTATAAACTACCGCGTGTAGCATCAATAATAGGAGTCGATTAGGGCAACATCACTGTCACAAGTTAAAATTTTCTACTTTAATTGGGTACTCTATATTGTTTGTAATTTGTCACTCTCCACGAGTCAACCGCCCACATCATCACCCAACCCATCTCAATGCAAAATCCCCACCTAAAGAGGCGCGAGCACCTAGCAGGTCACCCGCGCACCCTGTTCGTAAGCCTACAAATAAATATAACCAAACATTTAAAGTAGCTTATATAGTACTAATAAACTACACCTACAAAGTCATAATAATAAATATTCATAACCAAACCCAATCCACCCAATTATTGAATAACTAAGATATATATATATGTCTTTCACACCAATTGCGCAATCTAAAAATTATCCTAGAAGTAACTATGAAGTAGAATCTACTTGAGGCTGTTTTTCGATATAAAACCTAGGGTGATGAGATTGTTCGTTATATTTATGTAGCCAGAAACGCCATACCTATTAAATTGTTAAACATTTCTTATACGTTCATTACGATTATATTAGCAAAATTAATCAGAATGCAACAGCTTTATCTCTTATAAACAATACATCTGGCATTTGTTCGACTGTTCTCTGCCAAGAAGATCAGATTACGGCAGGACTGATCACATGATCCAAGGTATATGTGTGGTTGGAATGCATAAGACTATCGTCCTATTTATCTTTAAACTATAGTCACTCCCCAACTGGAGATAACGCGTGTCTACATTTTTTTTCATCAGTTCTATAATATGAAACATATTTTTATTATTTAGGTGTTCTATTGATTTGTCATCGGATCAATTAAAACTATAGAAACAATATATTGTTTATTTAAGTGTCTCATGTGAGGACTTTGTTATCGATGGTCTCATCAGCTATCCTTATCTGTCCATAAATCTGTCAATTACGGTGAGTCTTCATGTGTGACTAAGAGAGGATAAACACACATAAAACATCACCACGTCAGTCCGTATCACCTCCTACTAAACATTACCCTCTCACATACTCGCATAGTACTACCATCATTCATTTATGATGACTTCTGTCATCTCGTACTGCAACTCTTATTATCACCTATATATTAAAGAGCTCTAGTAATCGCCATTTTCCTCTAGTATATGAAGTATCTTGTAAATATATATATCGATGAAAAAGCTTGCCGACTTACGAACCATAAAAGGATATAATCATGTACTCACAAATAATATATCAATAAGTTCGTAATTACTACTAGTACATTCGAAAATAATCTTAAACATATACTCATACTACCTACCTTGTAACCAACATATGATATCGATTGCTATAATATTATTTATTTATGTTCTTTACTATAATATCATGAGCCGATTATAATTGTTGCACTTACAAACATCTGATTAGACATAACTTATCTAACAAGTTGATCGATGAATTATATTATATCACACGTGCAAACCATAACTTTATCTTATTTGTGGATCTATCACAAGATGTCGAGCACACTATACCACCATTTACAATTTATTATAGTATCGTATATTAGTTAAAAAACTTTAAATGTTGAATAATTCCTAATCAATTTCTATAAAAAAAAAGAAATAACATTATCCATAATATATTCAAAAGTGACTTAGATCCCTAACTTTATTGATCTTTTTACTTGTTAAAAATTCCTCTCTCATATTATCCCAGTTGGGACTTGTAATATTACATATTGTGCAATCTATGTCAAATCTTTGCGTTCTAAAAATAGTGACACTAACACTTAGAGATATTATATGAGGTATTAAAAAAACACACATTAGTTAATTAATCATATATCGAATATAGATTTCAAATAACTCTATTGAGAGTGTACAATTATTATAAGTTGCTTACATGTGTCTCTCTCGAGTATCAATTGAATACCTAATATTTCATCAGTGAGAGAGCTGTAAGGACAAATAACGTGTCCTCACAGCTAACTGGAAACCCCCTGTCAAGGACCTACCAACTCGGCGTTCACTCTCTTTATCAACACTACTATTATCGAAACTTAATTTGTCACGATTTTAACCATAATGTAGGAATAAGTAGTATAACTACTATAATGAGGATATATATATATCCATTATATTCACACTACTCTCTTCTCACACCATACATATGTAATAATCCACATCTTCTTTCTACCATTTAATTCTTACAATTTATCTAGTACACAGCTATCAGAAAGCCTATATGCCAAACAATAAAGCTAAATATTCCAACTACTATATTAGTAAAAGCCAAAACTATTCCATACATACACTATCTGAATTCTAAGATAGGAATTTAAGGTAAAACATCATATCTCATAAAGTCAAAATACAATAAAGACACACGTTTGAATATATTATTATTTATCAATATCATATCCTAAATCTAGAAGATATACTCCTCGGTCAATCCAGTTCATAAGACATTAGTTATTTAATACCACTCTAAATTCTAAAAAAGGTTTGATTAATCAACCTTATAAGTAAAAATAATACACCTCTTTACTACACGAATCATTCTTTCCCACAAACCTCAAACAAATAATACTTTCATATGAGCCAGGTTTTCCCCGAAATCAATTTGATTTGAAAAAAAAATTTGTCCAAAAAAAAATTTAAAAAATTTTATTTTCAAGACATTTTTATTATTTTCATTATTCTACAACTTTAAAGAAACTCAAATGGATCAGAGGAAAAAAAAACTATAAATATAGAGTATAACTTCAAATTCCGTGAGTGGTGTTATCATTTAAAAAAAAAAAAAAATACAGACCAATTACACGTCCGAATGATTCCCCATTTTTTATTGAATTATTACTATCTAATATAAATATACCGGTATATATATCATAAACTATAGTTATATAAATTATATATTAACAAATCACCTTTTCAGTAACTTTATTCCAGAACCTCTTTACACCAAATGTTAAGCTAACTGCCATATAATTCCTAAATCTTCTATCTATACTTACTACTTTCTATTTAATAATAGGTGATCCAACAAACATATTGCTTAATTATTCCTATCATCTAACTATAGGTTAATACCTCTAACCTCAAATGTTATAGATCTGCATTATAAAATCAAAAAATACCAGTGCCTTTATATGCATATTAGCTTATATGATACTACCCCTTCTTTATCAGATAATTTAGCGTCGGGAGTGCTACGCATAGTGACCTATAGATCCATAGGGCCTGCGACCTCCTTTCTATAGATCGAGATTGAATGATCTAATAAACGTTTGATTATCTTTGTCAATTCAATACATGATCAAATTCAGTTTAAGATCATATATTGTACAAATTAAATGCAAAAAACAAAACTCGAGCGTAACTCATTTTAGTTCTATCCATAGATACTATGTTAATACTTAATCCTATTCTCTCAGTTTAATCACTCTTGTAAGCAAATTATGTCATTGAGAAGTTGTTGGGCAAATCACCTTAATCTTAATTCTCAAAATTTATTATTCACCAATTTTTAAATTATTGGACCCAACATGATAATCGCCCCTCATAAATATATCTTTACTATTTAATGAATTAATTAAAAAACTGATAAGACTTATGTCTCTTATTTAGGTATACCTTTACTATATTACACATGAACTAAAATTAATTCTAATCTCTCATCGTGCTTTATCGCATTCTTTATTATTGAGTAGTCTTTCTCTTAAGTTCATTTACTATGTATACACTCTGAAGATTTACTGTTAAATAGCTTATTAACTTCGGTCCCCAAATTAAATTTTTCATAATCCTGAGAGCAGATTTTAAAAAGCATCTGTCTCGGTGTGTTCACAAATTAATCACTATTGCTCTGCTGTATCTCTCTATTCACCAAAACAGGTTCTCTTCTCGTAAACTATCGGCGTAATGAGGTTATCCTTTCCAGAGCAATACTGATACCCCGCACTCGATCTTAAAAATATTATGTATATGAAATGTTCGACAGTGATAAAACAGTTTTGTCTGTGAGAAAAATCTCACTTTCCTATTCCGCCATGTTCTATCTTTATTTTACGTTATATTACAAGTGAGCCATTGTTCCTTCACGTAATAACATTATATATTATATCTAGATAAATAATCGCTCAAAAACGGTATTACTGTACCTTACTGTAATACTTTACCATTTAAAATTAAATTAACAATTAACGTATTAATCATGAGGTGAGGCCAAAACTGTATTAATATAGAGCTGAAATGGAAGGATGTTGCTGGGTTTTAATAAGCAGGATCTCAAACTAATAGTGCATCTTTGACAAATTGTTAACCTCATTTGGTTTGTGCTTTTGCTTTATAAATAACAAACTTTTAATTTATACTAACAGTTTAATCGAGTTTGACATCGTTCCTTGTAGTTATGTGAGTTCCTATTGACTTATCATACCTTATTACTAATTCTTAATATGAATTAGAATCACCAAAAAGTTCAATCTATAGTTTATCAATATTTATGAATGCATAGAACTACTATATATGTCAGTCCTAATATTAGATACAAAATAATCCAATTGAATGCCATGGATAAATTAAACAAATCACCCATTATGTAACTTAATACCTTATTATACTCTAAGTATGTAGCACAATTTATATCACAAATCACTTATCAAACATTTGTACAAATTTCGACATAAACTGACTGCGAACAGGAGAGAGACTATATAAAATAAGCCCATATTCCATATGATGATTATGGATCTATAATAAGATTATACATCCCTACCTACCACTACTCACACAAGTGGTCAAGGCTCTAGTAGATAAGTAGAATTTTATTATCAACTCTAAATAAGAACGATATTGAAATAATATGCTTTTAACGATGAAAACTGCACAATAATCTAACTCTATACCCTTTTCTTCTGCTCGTTGCTTATAAATAAAGTTAAATTAATCCCTCACTATTTCATTTCCTCGTAAATAATGATGGGCTCTTGTCACTTTCATGAATAAAAATTCATATCTATCTCAAATCCATGACATCTCGAGTTATGTCAAGAAGTGGTAAATGAGTACGTATGCGGGATATCTTAGAACTTTTAATATCATTAAATGTTAACTAGGTCTCGCAAGTCACCCCGCTCCACTGATTGTATCTCTTAAAGGCTATAGATTAGCTATTTGTGTAAAAATACCTTACATGTTTTCCAAACAAATACAACAAATACTTATGCTATCATCATTATATTAAACCCATTAAGACAACACATTAGTTTTATTTATCTTATTCTAACCCACTCTTTATACATGATACCATTGCTTATTATATATTCGTTATCTAGATATTTATAGCCCTACCATCCTACCCATCACATATATACCTTATAGATTATTATCGCCTAAAACAATAGTGATCTCCATAATCTAGTACTGAAAAGCCTCAAACACCTTTACTGAACTCAATGTGAACTCAATCTGCATGCAAAAAAGATCTTTATCCTAGAAAAATTATCTCCTACAAATCCAAAAAAAACTCTTAATATATTTCTGAAAACCACTAATTTCTATAACCCTTTCATTTACCCCTAAAGCCCTACTTCCCCAATTCCTGACCTTGCACCGAACCTAGGTAAAATCCCAGAAATCATGCACTTCTTCCACTAGGCTATCATCTTCTGAATCAACTCCTATATAATCTTGCTTCTTAATATCTTCTGACTTTCTATGCCCAATCATTATTGTACCACAATGCACAATCACCTCTGATAATCAAAATCATTATGTTAAGAATCCCAAAATCTCTCTATCTATCCATCCACGATACTAACTCACTCTGCACGCTGTTATACATACTCTCAATCGTTTCTTTTTATTATTAGATTTGAAATAATGACTACAACATGTTTAAAATAATCAATTAAGCAACTTTATTCAAGTCTTCCCTCAGAAAACTCAACATTACCAGTGGCATCTCTCTGATCTCACTCCCATTACTGAAGACAGTCGAACTGTTAACTGCAGTGATCAAAGGCTGACTGACTTTCGATGAATCCTCATATCTTTAAGTAGTCATTATTCTTAGTTTCTACATACTCCTATATGTTCATCTGCAGACCTATTTATAACCACCTAATTATCCTTTATTATCACACGTCTCATCTTACCTGCCTAGGGTGAAATCAAAATATTCCTGTCTACCCCTACTATCGCCCTGCCCCTTAGCCTCGACATCTTCTACTAACTTTTTTCCTAAACACCTTCCCTCCTTTCTATCAACTTGCAATACTTCTGCTTCTATCCATTCACTTTTCACTTCAGCTCTTGCAATCTTCCTTCCTTAATAAGAGCACCATTCTCTGCATCAAATCACAAGCAGGGCATCTATTCACATATTCACTCTTACAGTCCCACAGATATCCCACTCCAGAGCATACACTTTAATGAATTCTTAATTAGCCTTACTAAACCTGTACCGATTATATTTTACCAACTTACAGTTTAAAATATCACCAAAGCCTAATATCTTAAAATAAACAACTCTCTTTAAAATAGGTTAAAAAATTTAAACAATTTATTTGTCTTAGCCTAGGCCTAAGGGATTATATAACAAGTTATAATGAGCTTAACATGTAGTGTCTCGTGGACTATGGACAAATATTCCTTAATTTTAATTTATAATGTAATCACACTTCAAAATACATGACCATTTGAACAATTAATAAAGACGCATTAAAGTATAGAGAATTATATTTAAGAATCCACATGACTCTTTTATGGTTGCATTCTTTGGAACATTTGCACCATTCTCCATATCATAATTTAAATTATAACACAAAAATAAAAATCAAACAATTGTTAATGACTGTAATTATATACACAGCAGTAGTGTAATTAGAAACACAAACACTATTTTGATTTTAATCTAAATTACTCACTTTCAAATGTACTTAATCTATTTATAATTAATAAAATTGGAGCAGCAAAATTAACAATTTTTAGATCTCTCTCTCTGGTTCACTCACTAGGGAAAAAAAAATATGATATCAAACAAAAAATCCAACTAAGAATAGTGCTCTAAAAATCCAGTTCATATTAACGTCTAAACCCACTTTTTTATTTGTTAAATATTTCTGTAATTATTACCAATATCTTCGTTAAATATGTGGTAAAATACCTAAATTTTCTCGTTTCGTGAAAGATCATACTGAATAGCCAAACTACTAAAAAAAAAAAGTTCAAGTATCAAAACAAAGGAAAATACCATATACAGGTACTTTACCTAACAATAAACTCATCTCCACGTCAGTGTCTCCTCAGTAGCCTAAGATTATCAGATAAATAAAATTACTAGTTACAATGTACCAAATATTAATCTTTCACACAACTCAGAATACATTGCTATCAGCACCCAAGATAAGTAGCCTTTGCTATTGTAGCGCTAAGTACATTCTATGCCAAAGAGGGATATAAAAGTTATATATAAAATTTTTAATCTTATGCTTGAAAAATGTCAGCGTAGATTCCTGAACTTATTTTTTCAGTCAGACAACAATTATCTCATCAAATCTGAAATAGAAATATTGTTGAGAGAGATGAAGCAAAACTGTATAGCTACTACATTTGCTACTACTACTAGGAAACATTTATGCCATTTGTTTAACCTTGTATTGATGAAAATGTGTATAAAAAAATGTATTAAGATGCAAATATGATTTGAGGAACTGTACTAATGTGCTTTTCCTTGGAAAAGGAAAACTCGTGTCTAGCATACTAAAGGTTAATAAGAAAGACTTTACTTTTTTAGCTTTCATGCGCCATCATCTTACATCTATTACCTATTTGGATCATCACCA
>JABUQX010016512.1:0-17500 GCA_015478945.1 Trachelipus rathkii | reverse complement strand
GATAATAATATAATATAATATATAATAATAATAATAATAAGTGATAATAATAAATAATATAATTACAAATAAAATACAATAGAAACCAAATAAACAATAAATAAATATAAAATTATCATAATTATATAATAATAATAATAATAATTAATAATATCATAATAAATAATAATAAATATAGGAAGATCTAACTAATATTCTCAAACAACATGTTGAAAATAAAGTTAGACCGAGTCAGCAAACATAGGAAAGAAAAAAAAATAAGAGAACAAGGTTGTTAGATCTTATTAAGAAAAGCATATAACCAAGAAGAAGAAAGCAAAAAAAAAAAAAAGGAAGAGGATGAAAGAGAAAGAAGAAGAAAGAGGAAGAAGAAGAAGAAGGAAGAAGGAGAAGAAGAGAAGAAGAGAAGAAGAAGAGAGAAGGAAGAGAGAGAAGAAGAAAGAAGAAGAGAAGAGAAGAAGAAAGAATAATTAATTGAAATATAATAATATAAATATATAATAGATAATAATAATAATATAATAATAATAATCAATAATAATATAATAAATATTAATAATATACATAATAACAATATAATACTTAATAATAACTAATAATATAATAATAATAATAATATTAATAATAATATTACATAATATAATATAATAATAATATAATAATTAACTAATAATACATAATAAAATAATATATAATAAAAATACATAATAATAATAATTCAATAATTATTATTGTACTTATTATTTTTCATATTATTATTATTATTATGTATTATTTTTTATTATTATTATTATTATATTATATATTATTACTTGAAACTTTGGAATCAAAAAAATGGGTCTCATGGGATCTCCTTGGCCAACAGATTTGCGGACTTCTATCTATGTCTGAATAGAAAACAAAAATTCTTCCAAGAAATAATAATCTCTTGAACCCCTTCTTTTACGTGAGATACGTTGATGACATGTGTCATTTTTAAGATCATAACAGCGTTCAAATTTTCATTTACAAACTTGGAACTCTATAGCAATTAATTTTACGTTGAGGAATGCCTTAAACAATAAATTATAATTTTTTAGACGAGAACATGTGAAAATAACCAACGATGGTACAATTGAAAGAAGATATTTCGATTAAAATACGATAAAGGACGTCTTATATAATTTCGACTCATCACACCACCTCTCGCCTATAAAACGATAATCTATAATAAAGAACACTTGTACCAGAGCCCACAAAGAAAGTAACATCTAATTGGGAGCTCTATTGATAAAAGAAATAAAAAGAATAACTTAGACGCTACTAATTAACACTGGTTTTCCTCAATAATTTGTAATAGAAAAAAACGTCGAAAAACATTAATTATTGGCGATCCTAATAAGACCAAAGAACGATAATAATACCCTCATTTCTATACAAAAGCGAAGTGGTTGGATTCAATAAATGAAGATGAGATCAATGATATTGAAATCTTTTACAAGAAGAAATCACTATCACATGGGGAAACACTAATGAACCATCACTTTAGAAGTTATTATCAGCCACAAAAGTCTGTTCTTCTTTCGCTTTAGTGCTCGATGATTGTGCCATCTGCTGGTGCGACGTACAAGTCGGTATACCAATTGCATCTGCATTGAGAGTGATGTAACGCACTTACATTGGGTTATTACCGACGAATTACCCTTCGGCGCGTTGTTGCAGGCACAGGTACAAACCAAGTAAGATACCACCATCATATGCAGGGAAGACAGAAAAAATTCCACAAATAATGAAATAGTAACATTACTTGCAAAAATTGTTGATTAAAGAAGAGGGAATTTTCGGATCTTAGGCATGGCCGGGTCCACTTCTTATAGAAAGATTAGACCGACATCAATACAAAATATCAAAGCCAAAGTTTCCCTTGTTTAATAGAGAAAAAAGGAAAAAAGACAATCATTAAGATTATTCAACTTCATTTGTCATTTTTCGATATATTTTACATATTTAGTTTTATTTACTTTTTATATTTAGTAAGCTTTATTTAATCTTTGAAACGTAATTTGCTTCGTTCATAAAATAGTCAAATTCTTGAAAATGTCCACCGTGAGTGGACGAAGCGGATTCATTATCGAAGGCAATTGTTCTGTTATTTCAATTGTCCTCGAGAAGATAATAAAGATGTTAGGGAAGTCTTTAAGGAATTCTAGAGAAAGTTTCAAAATTATATTAACAAATGCTGATTATTATTTTATATTATTATTTTTTATTTATTATTTATTATTTTATTTATTTATTATTATATTCATAATATTATTATTATATTATTATTATTATTATGTCTGATTATTATATTATATTATTATTATTATATTATATTATTATTATTATTTATTATTATTGATTTTTCATTATTATTTATTATTATTATTATTATAATTATTTATTCCTTTATTCATTAATTTTTTTATTCATATTTTTATTATAATATTTTATCTCATTTTTATTTATTCAAAATATTTTTATCTTAGTATTATTAATTATTATTTTTCTTTATTATTTTATTATTATTAATTATTAATATTTATCTTATACTTTCTCGGCTTCTTCACATATTTTTATCCCAAAAATCATTAATTGTTCCTATAATCTCGTTTATTATTAATTCTAATATTATTTATTATCTTAGTTTTATTTAATTATTATTATTTATTATTATTAATTATTTCATTATTATTATTATATTATATATCATAATTTTATACTTATGTTATCAATTATATTTCGGGTCTCAAAGGACACATCACTATGTTGCAATTAGTAGACCCATTTGAGATACTAGGAAAATTATTTTATATAGTATAAAATTAATTGGTTATGAATTTGGATATTTACGATGTAAAACTGTAAGACGAACGAACTTCTATTGTGAATTGAATTATCTCTATATTCTTAACTGATTATTATTAATATTAATTTATTATTCTTACTTATTATTATTATATTATTTTTTATATTTTTATTATTATTATTTATATTTATTTATTATTATTATTATTATTATTATATTATTATTAAAATTACAATTATACTTTCTTTCTAATAATTACCACACTTACTAACCTCGAGAGGGGTTGTTAAGATCTACCGCGTTAATTAAACAGTTACCATTCTAAGTCATGATATATGATTTTTTTTTCATTTTCTTTTTCAGTCATTTCTAAACAATGTTCAATCTTCCTTTCCTTATATAAAAAATTGTTAATTCTTTCACTTAAACTTTGGAGTCTTATCAGTTAACAGAGTAATTGGATAATTGGGAAAGGCGTTTCATTTCATTCAAAAATTTTGGTTATACAGACGTCTAACCGGACAGTTTATGTATTTATATATATTAGATATATATACTATATAGTATATATATATTATATATATAATAATATATTATATATATATATTATATATTATTATATCATATGTATATTATATATATATATATCTAATATATATAATAATATATTATATTAACATAATATATATTTTCGTGTGTGCGTGTGCTGGTGTTGTGGTGTTGTGTGGTGTGGGTTGGGGTTGTGTGATGTGTGCGTGATAGTGTGTGTTAGTGTGCAAATGTGTGTCAAGAAAGAGAGAGGAAGGGAGAGAGAAACAGATTGAAAATTTGATAAAGGTATGTAACAGTGACACCCGAAAGAGAGAGAGAGAGAGAGAGAGGAGGAGAGAGAGAGACGAGAGAGAGAGAGGAGAGGGAGCGAGAGAGAGGAGAGAGTGAAGAGAGAGAAGAGGAGAGAGAGAAGAAGGACGAAAAGTAACAAACCTTTAAAAGGAAGACGAAGAATAGTGAGAAAAGAAGAAGAAAGTGAAAACTTAAGACAGAAAGAAATGGAGGAAAAGGTTCTCAAAATTAGAGTTACTTCTAAGTTATTCACTAAAAGTTGAAATGGAATTTTCGTTGAGGAAAATCCGGGTTTTAACTTTGATTCCGATAGTGTTCTGATGCCTTTGGGAACGATTTTAAACAAAATTAATTAGATAAGTTTGAGCACGAATTAAAAATGGGCTCTTTCCATTATTTGGCTTGAGTGCGATTTCTGTCTGGAAGTCAAAAAGCTAAAAGATTTTGGCGATTATTTTAGGTGAATGTTAGGAAGAGAGAAGAAGAGAGGAAGAAGAAGACGAGCAGAAGAAGAAGAAGAAGAATAAGAACCCAAGAAGGTTACAAAGAACGAAGAGCTTTGAAAGATAAAGAAGCCCTGCGATGGTAAGCGACTGGCTAAGTCTGTTAAACAAGTTGTTAGGACTTTGAGCGGGAAAATAAAAAAAAAAACAAACAAGAAAACTATTGGGAATATGACGTGTGTGGGAGGGAAGTGGGGGTGGGGTAGGTGAGATGAAGCGAAGATGTGATGATGCCAGTGAAAAATCGCCCCGCAAAAAAAAAAAAAAATTCAGGAAAAGGTAGCCTGAAAAAAAGAAAAAAAAAATTAAAAAAAAAAAAAAAAAAAAAAAAAAAAACAAAAAAAAAAAAAAAAAAAAAAAAAAAAAAAAAAAACAAACAAAAAAAAGAAAGAAAAAAAAAAAACCCACCGAAACCAAATAAAAAAAAAAAAAAAAAAAAAATAAAAAAAAAAAAAAAAAAAAAAAAAAAAAAAAAAAAAAAAAAAAAAAAAAAAAAAAAAAAAAAAAAAAAAAAAAAAAAAAAAGAAAAAAAAAAAAATAAAAAAAAAAAGAAAAGAGAAAGAGAAAAAAGAAAAAAAAAAAAAATATTAGGAAAAGGAAAAAAGATAACGAAAATAATAAGAATAATAAGGAAAAATTATGATAGAGAAACTTACTCTGGCAGCGGCCAGCAAAGTAGAGATAAAAGATTGAATATATGATAAAAATCTTTTACTATTAGTTATAACAATCGCTATCCTTCTAAATAATTTTAATGATGGAGGAATTGAGATTATTAACGATTACTAAAGGTAACTGAATAACGAAAGGAAAACATAATTGATATGAAAAGATAACCTATGAAGAAGTAAAGAAGAAAATAAACCCGAACAAACAGACAATCCAAGATTCCAAATCAAACTGACAAAATGGAGGAAGAAATATAAAGAACCAAAAGAAGACTACCCTGAAAGATAAGAGACAATAAAAAACAGAATAGAAAAAGAAAGTAAAGTATGAAGAAGAAGAGAAAGAGAAAAGAAGGGAAAAAAAAGTAAACAAAGAAAAAAAAAAGAAAAGGGAAAGAAATAATAAAAAAAGAAACAAGAGAAAGAAAGAGGGAAAAGACGTGAAGAAAGAAAGAAAAAAGAAGAGAAAAAAAATAATTTGACAAAAAAAAAAAAAAAAAAAATTAAAAAGAAGTAAGCGAAGAAGAAGAAGATTAGAAGCCTTTATTTTCCCTAAGACTACTATAGAGACTTTGAGCAGAACAAAATTTAGAGAATAATATTGAAAAAAACAGAGTGATTTAATAAAGAAATCGGTCGTAGAAATTGATGGTTACTGAAGTCATAGTTAAAAGGAGAAGGAAATAAGAAGGAAAGCGAAGAAGAAGAAGAAAAAGAAGAAGAAGAAGAAGAAGAAGAAGAAGAAGAAGAAGAAGAATACAATTATTATAATATAGGATGCGAAGTTAAAGTAAGTATATAATGAAGAGTGATTGTAATTTACATTGAAGGAGGAGTAAAGATCAGAGATAAAAGAAAAGATAGAGAATAAAGAAGAAGAAAAAGACGAAAGTTTAGTTTTGAAAACTGTTATTACAGATCAAAGAGTCCGCCGTTAATTAAGATCCTAATAATGATTAAGTGTTTGACTAAAATTTTTAATGAAAATCTAATGTAAAATCTTAGAAATGAAGTTTGAAGCAAGGAAATCAACTTTGTTAAACAAACTTTATCACCAAATTTTATTTAATAGTTTTAATAAAGATGGAAAATAATTTTATATTTCGAAAAGGAGGTTGAAGAAATTAAAAATAAGTTTGATTAAAAAAAAAAAAAAAATCATCACCTCAGGAGCATGGCCCTATTCCAAAGTGGTAGCTACTCTAGGTAATTGCTAACTAAAATCTTTAAGAATAATCGAAACCCCGATCCTTTGCATAACTGCTCAGTTGCTCGACCGTTTGTGAGATAGTTTTTGTAGTTTTTTGCACACATGTTGAACACCGAAAGACCCATGCAACTCCCATGTGGCACATGATTTCAAATTCCGGTGCTTAATTTCTATGAAAATGAAACTGAACTATTCTGACCAATGCATATTAGTAACATTATCAAACCATGTTCCAAGCAGCTAAAGGAATTATGATGTACGTGGTACATATCATGAAATCAAAGAGTGAATATTTGTTTTATAAATTTGCATAGTTTTAATTTAATTAACAATAGTGTTATTAAATATACACGCATATATAATATTATATATATACTTATCATTGTAATCACTATTATATTATATATATATATATTATTATATATATATATTATATATTATATATTATAATATATTAACTACTACTATATGCTACAGAAAGACCCGAAAAATAAAATAAGTATATCATATATTATCGGTATATTCTAATAATGGTGTGTATGTATATGTGGATATATTATATATTAGTATATATATTTTTTTCTGATGATAAAGAAAAACATTGGAATATAAATATTTCAACAATCTTTTCAGTATCATCATTTCTAAAATCTTCAACATACAACTGGCTCATGCAATAGGTTGATAATCATATTATTATCCCATTGTCCTTTATCTGAGATATAGATCTATTTAACTCTTGAAAAGTGAAAAGAGCAAATTTCTTATAAATACTGATCATCACATTCAAAGTTTATATTGTGAAAGTTAGGTCTTGCCATATTATAACCAGTGTATGATTAAATACCATTCACCTTGACAAATTAAGTCCCCCGTTACATACTCACAAGAGGATGTTTTCAACAAACCCCTTCTCCAGAAGAGGTCAAAAATATTAAAATATTATACATTAAAATAAATACATATATATTATTATCATATATTCAAAATTGAAACAATTTATAAATATATAATATTTATGCTAATTTATATAATAATAATATAATATAAAATAAAGTATATAATTAAGTTAACTAAAAATAAAATTAAGAATGTTATTATGATATATTATTTATAAATTTACCAAAACTATATATATATTATATTCATATATATTTAATATACTATATACTAATATATATAATATTATATGTATTATTGATAATATATATATATAATATATATTATGTGAATATATATTTATTGATAAACACGATAGTACTTATATTATGTAATACAATGTCTTATATATAAAATTTTTATTCCCGCAATATATATATATCTATAATATAATATTTATCAAACTATGAGGGAATTGTACACATCTAATAGTTTGTAAAATGTACTTGATATTTGACAGGTTCACATCCTTTAGTGTCAGAAGCCATCTTTGACCCATTCTGACCCTATGATCCCTGACCGAGGATTCGGAGTGAGACCTAATCGAGGTAAGCTATGACAAAGGTGAATCGATTTTCCTTTCTTTGGGAAGAAATCCTATTTACTTTGGAAAAGTTTAAAAGCGAGGGCTCGGGTTGAAACCCCCGCTGGAGTGAGAATAAGTTTCTATATATATATATATATATAATATATCTATAGTTATTACTATAAATTATATATTATATATATATATAATATATATTATATATATATTATATATATATATTATATATTTATATATATATTATATATAACCATATAATAATATATTATATATAAGTATAATAAAGGATACGTATTTAATCTATATATAATTATAACTTGCTGCACATGAATTATATAATATATAAATATGTATCGATGAAAGTTCTTATAATGGTTTTATTAAATACATTATGTATATTATATATTAATTTATATATATATTATAGTATATTTTATATTATCATTTATTATATAATGACATATATATTTACATACATTTACATTATAATATTATATGCAATATATTATATTATATATATTACTATATATATTTAGTATTATATATATATATATATTATATATAATATATAGTGAGCAGGAATATTCCTACAATTTGTTTATGTCATTTATTAAAGATACCAGAGATATATTTACATTTTGCACATTTCTTAGATTTCATAAAGTATATATATATTCGTATTAATATTTAATACTCTTCCTATTAAGATATATTGTTTACTAGTATATTATAGAAAATTATAACATTTAAGTAAGTTACTAAGTATGTACTAAGTTACTAAATATACAATTTGAGATATGACTATATATAATAATTATGAACATATATCTATATTTTAATATATAAGTATAATATAATATAATTATAGCTTATCAGCGATAAAAATATTACACAAAAGTATTTTTAGTAGTCTAATACTATAACTATAGTTATAAAGTATTATTATTTAAATATTATAGTACCTGAAGTTATGTTATATATAATGTAATATCAATTATCTTTCTACTTAATATAATTAATATAGCTTATCTATAAATCTATTATTAATATTATATTTTTTATATTTAATTAATTTAGAAAATTATATTTTACTATTAAATTTTTATTTTTACATAATATATACATTAATAATAAATTAGTATATTATCAGTGTAATCTATCAAGTTAATATTATTTATATTATAATAATATGATAGAGTTACATTAACATAGAAAACTACAGTATAGTTATCACTACTATCTACATTATATAATATTATATATTAAATTATATATTATTATGTATATATATGAATATTATTCTCTCATAACATACTAGAGGTAATATAAATCAAGTAGAGTTATAGCGTATATTATTTATTATACTTATGTATAATGTTATTATATATATATATATATAATATATATATAATATATTTATATATATATATATATATATTTATTATTATATATATATAATATATTATTTATATATATTATATAATATTAATTATTATATATATTATATATTTAATATATGTATAAACTATATATATATATAATATATTATTATTATATATATATATTATATATTATATATATAAATAAAATTTTTAGAAAACTATTATATCTTATTTTTTAAAGCATATTACTAAATATATAATATATTATCAATAATATTTCCAAAAATAAAAAATGTTTCAACGCCATATGTACTATGTGCATCAAAAATTTCTGGCAGTCTTTGAGCATAAATTATTATATAATTTGCCTAATATAATGAGAAATAATATATAAATATATACTGATAATAAATATATTATCATATATAATATAATATACTAATAACTATCATAATATAATCATACTAATAATAAATGAGGTATCTAGTAATATATTTATTATATATATATATACTTATAATTATTACCTTGTTCCCTTATTATATTATTTAAGTATATAATATATATTACTATATATATTACTATATATGTATGATAATATATTTATATTTTAAGTACTATATCTATTTTGGCATAATAATATATATATATAGTATATAATTTATATATAATTAATACTATACATTATATACTATATTATTATTATATTACTATATTATTATGAAAAAAAATATAAATATAATAATACTAGTAATAATATTTAATGTTTTATAATATATACTAATTATTATATTAGTATTATATTTATATATATATTTATATTTATTTTATTTTATTACTATAAAATAAATCTGTGATTGTATATATAGACTCTTATAGGTTATATATACACTCTAGAAACCATCTTTATTATTATATTAAGTCAATTTACTTACGTAAAGGATTAATCTAAATAGATCATATATAATGATTTTCGATTATAAAGTTACTCATATATCTATATCATATATTGAGAAATTCAATAAATTAATTTAAGTATATATGGTTTCACTATGATACCATACATATATACTTTATTCCCATTAACTCCATAACTTGGAATAATATATATTAGATTAGGATGTAATAAAGAATATAAAAATCTCATATATCACTGAAAAAGGTAAGTATGATTTAGCCTATTGTTATTATCTAACGATTGAATCATCATCGTAATACTTGTGAATTTTCGTATGAAAGTATATAATTGAATTAAACTCAATATATATCCATATATAATTTAATTTAAAATTGAAAAATTGATATAAGTTAATTTATCGATATCGATTTCTTAGTGTAGTCATTTCGTTTGTGTTCTAGGTGTATTATATTTTGCGAGTGGATTTTGAAGAATAAAGGATTGTGTTTTTCGTAACTTGAATATTATTGTATAAACTAATTAGTTTTGACTGGAATTTAAATTTTTAGTTCGACTCTGTGTTATATATTATTTTATCTAGTAAAGTTAAAATGGGTTAATTATATAATTTTACTTAAGCAGAAGTGCCTTACTTGCTTTTCTGTAACATATTTATTTGTATTTATTAAGTGGACTCTAACCTTAATCAATGTAATTCTATTCGTGTTATCATTTCACAGTATTAAGCTGTCACACTAGTTAGAATACATTGCACCCAACACACCAGCATGATTTTTCTGTAATATTATTCCAGGTTTATTGAACTATCTGGTAATTCAAACAAAGAAAGTCATCACCTACTAAAGATATCACCTCAAAAATAATACTAATTGAGATGGCTCTACGACTTGCTCTAATTCTCAGGGTGGCTTCTTTTTAAGTGGAGCGCTCACTATGACCCTATATCATATGCATGGAGATCAGCATTTATGATCAATCATATAATTGAAATGATGTGTTTTAATTTTTCAACATAAGTCATAAATACGCATAATGATAAGATAAATTCTAACAGAAAAAGTCGACGCTTATGTCTGATGGATGATACTCTTTGTGAGGGATTGATATTGCAGAGTCGCTAGCATTTCCAGTGCAGGAACAACGTTTGTTCTAAAGTTCACTCAGACTCTTTACGTTTAGCGGTCGTATAATTATAATGAGCTCGAAGATTATCAAAGAATGTGAATGGACAGTATCGCAGGTAGAATATTACCATATGAAGTTTATGAGCTAGCTAGCCCTGTTAATTGTAAGATGTCTTATATCGAGATAGTTATCCTCTCCTCACATATTTTCTTTTAAAATTCCGTAAAATAATTTGATCTGAAACTTTTAGCTATCTGATGCGCAGAGTATCTCTAAACGTGAGTGTGAAGATTATAATCATATTGTTTTATTTTCGATTATGCTAATATATTCTGCTCGCGCAATCTCATTAGCCTTAAGCTTCACTAACATTAAATTAAATTTTTTTTATTTACCAAAGATTTATAACTATGGTTCGTGCCTACTAGTGAATTTTTCTGAAATATTAAAGAAATATAATATATTATTATTATTTAGTAATTTTGACAATATATAGGAAATTAGTGCCTTCTGATATTAATATTAAGATTATAATCCATTATAAGATTAAGAACAGTATATGTTGTATTTAATTCAATTATATATGAATATTAATTATTAATTATATATATTTTAATATATTATATATATGATTATAATATATATATATAATTATATATATATTTAATATAATATATATATTTCAAATATAAGTCAGCCTTCAATTAGCGAACGAAATAGAAATAACTACTTTAGAGTCTTACACATCGGAGAATACACTTAACAGAGAATTCAGGAACCTAATTTTTAGGTTAAGGATAATTGAGTAAAAAAATAATAATAATTAAAATATTAAGAACGTATAGAAATAAAAATTTATGTACAAATAGAATAACTTAGTACTATTATTTATGTTAACCGATTATATAGTAATAAGTTGCCAAAAAATAAATTTCCTAGATACTATGACTTCCTACCCTATTTCCTTTATCGTACATTCTCAGACATCTATCCGCACTGAGTTAACTCAAAATATTCTATTTAATATGTTTTAAAGTTTAATAATATTACTTGATGAAGTAATTCATTTTTTTTTCTCAGGATACAAAACACACACCATAACACACACACACACACACACACACACACTACAACACATCACTAACAACTACAACACAATGAAATATAATATTTCTTCTTTATAAAGATATTTTTCAAAGTAACTAATTTCTTTTCATATTGATGAGAAAGAATCAATAAATATATAGCTATACATATATATATATATTATTTTTAGGGTAGCGAAAATTATTATATTTAATATATAATACATATTATATTATTATATATAATTAAAATATATATATTATAATATTATAATAATATATATATATATATAGTATATTATATATATTAATATTTATAATATATTAATATATTATAATTAATATAATATTATATATATATATTAATATATATTATATACAATATTATTAATAATTATTAATATATATTAATTGTTTTATATAAAATTTGTAGTATCTAATTTAATATATATATATAATATAATATATATATAATATTAATTAATTATATATTATTTATTATATAGATATTAATATATATACATATTATATATATATATAATATAATATATCATATATATATTATATATAATATCATATATTATATATATAATATAATTTATTATAATTATATTTAAAATATTTAATATATTATATATATATATATATATATATATATACCGGTATTCGTTATAGCTTCTATAAATTTAGTATCGGAAAGATATATCTTAGTATATTGATAGCTTATATAATAATATATATATTATTATATATATATATATATATATATATATATAATATATATATATATATAATATATATTAATAAATTTAATTTATTAAATATATTTATTTAATATTACTAATATAATTATATTAAAGTCGTTTAGGATTGTATAAAAAACATGAACTCTTACCTAATAAAGCCCAGAAATCTTTCTTCTTGTTGCATTATGTTGTAATCTCTCAGTCATATTTATATCTTTTCTTAAATAAGGGGCTATTCTAGTACTTTCGGTCACCTCCATCTGTCTCCCATCGGCCTCGACCCTTCCTAATTTAAATATATGTTTTCCATTGTGAATATTCATATTAGTACTCTCAGATAGTCGAAGGATGAGCTATAGTGAAGGGGGACGATAGGTCCCCTCCGTGCAGTGTTCCAACCTAGGAGGCCTGAGAGATCCCGGACTACTGATTTTAACTATGCGGTATACTCTAGGGTTGATTCTGTTAGTTTTTATAATACACACACTCTATATTAATATATCTATATTAATAATATAATTATATTATATTATACTATATAATATTCATTTTAATAAATAGTAATTATTTTAAAATTTATAACATATTTTTCTTTTAAATAATATATTCTTAACTTTAGAATATATTATAAATATATAATATTTATGATATATATATATATCTATATATATATATTATAATAAAAAATATATATAATATATATATAATTATTATAATATAATATGTTAATATAATAATAATATATATATTATTATTATATTAATTATTATATAATATATATATTAATACTTAATATATTTAATAAAAGTATTTAATATTATAGAATATCATTAATATTATACATATAGATATATGTTATATTACTAATATATAGTGTGATATATATATATATATATGCTATATATTAATAATATTTTTAGTTCCTTCTAAATTAGTACGCTACATACACGCAAGTACGACCGGACTATTAACGACTTCATCGCATGCTGACGTCCGAATGTACTCGCCAAAAAGTTAATCCTAAACTAGTCATTTTTTTCTCTTAAAAAAAACAAATTATAGTTTTGAGCAGAAAAGATTCTATACCTCTTTTATTCCTCTAATATACATTAAAGTAAATCAAACCACCAAACCCCACCCCTCCTCCCCCCCACAGACGCCCACCCCCAAATATATGAAAACCACACACACAAACTACATCTTGATATATATCAATAGGTCCAATACAATAAATAATAGATAGCTCATGCTCATAATCCACATCAAAATGTATCTGTATACATTACAATTAATTTTAATCAAAACACTCAAATATTTCATCCTCAATGCCTCATAATAATATATACCTAATAGTTAATATAATTAATGTATTAGTAGTATCAATGATATATCATGTCAAAGTAAGACTCACTTAAGTATAATAATAGTTTCTTTATAATTAATCATGAATATTTCACAACTAAGTATTAGTTGTCTGAATCATGTACCACAGTCTATATAAGTTTTAGTATAGTGAGCGCTAATATAGGACACTTCATATCAAACTCAATATCTATTGATCTGAAACTATTCTAATAGAAAAACGATAATGTAATAACTTATAAAATTTGTTATTGTATTAACAATATTTAATTTTTATTATTAATTTTATTATAATCTTTTTATCTATATAATATTATTATATATTAATATTACTTTATACGCTTATTCATATACTTTTACTATAATATAAAAATTTTATATAATAATAACTATTATAATATTTATATTCTATTAATATATAGTTTCTTTATATTTATAATAACTACATTTAATTTAAACTATTATTTTTTATATATAATATATATATATATATATAATAATAATAATATAAGTAGAGTTATGTTCCCTTTCTTAGATATATTAATAAATTATATAATTGAGAATTATTTTATATCTTTGACTTATATACAATTTCTAGTCAGTACGAATTGTTGACATTTCAATATATCTTCTTTATAATAAATAAAAGATTATATATGTGATTAACATTATAATAAACTATGAATCGACTAAATAGGCAAATTTTTATAAGTTTACAAAAACAAATCTTTAACATTATTAAGTGCAGATCTTTTAGCAAGTAGATTACGCCTGATCATACCGGCTCCTATTAGTATTATCTCAATAGTAATTAACAAAGTTACATCCCCTAAATCTAAATTTTTTTCAGTTTTTTATATTTGATTTATATATATTATAATATTAGTTATATTATATTAATATTATATCAATATATATATATATATTTTAATACTATAATAGTATATATATTATAATATATATCATATATAATATATATCATTAAATCAGGTATTATATTTTATAAATTGTATATTATATAAATATAAAATATATAAAGAACCGAAAAATTCTTGAACAAAAAAACACATTTTTTTTTTTTCATTTGATTGTACCCAAAAGTAAAAAATTCTTATTTTTGTGTTTTTTTTTCTCGCAGCTAGGAGGAGGAGGAGGAGGAGGGAAGGAGGAGGAGGGGAGGCGAATAGAACAGGAGGAGGAGGAGGAGTTCTCGCTGGTCAGATAGCAGCTAGAATTGTTAGTCCTAACCTATTACTGAAAGTGATTACTGTAGGGTAAAATTTTTAATAACTTTAATGATTATTTTTGATAATTAATAAAATATTTTTATTGCTTTTCCGGCATTACATGTTTAGCTGAATATCAAAAATTGTTATTCAGTTTTTATGAAGACATTCGTAGATTTTAAAGAAATACAGGTTCGCTAATCTGTAAGGTCGTGGGCCACAACACACACACAGTTATAAATATAAATATTATAGCATGTGTATAATTATACATTAATAGAAGTGATATTGTAACTATTCTGTCTTCTCTCCATATACGATATATGTTATATTATATACTTGAAAATATTAAAGAATCTCAATAGTAATCTTTCTTTCTCTCTTTCACTTTTCAACTTCTGCTCTTCTCGTATATCTGTATTAAATCATATATATATCTTATATCAAAATTATATAATAGTTACTGTTACTCTTAGTCTCCGTACCCTCCATATACTCTATAATACGGATAGTGAGATGGAGTAACCTGCTCGCTGGAACCATACTTCTATACTATTTACGTATTATGCCTGAATTTTATCATAATATGAATTTCAGGTACGTAGTATTCAATATTAAATATAATGCAAATTAATAATTAATAATAATAATATGTAATATAATTAATCCAAATACATAATATTATTTCTAATATTCGGGTCATTTTCAGATGGTACGGATATGAACTTTCTCAGAAAATGTATTCACGTCTTTCGGATTTTCGTTATAAACATCTCGTTTGTTTCTTTAGAAGATTCAAGTTTCTGTCCTCTATTCTAAGTGCCAGCGTGATCAAATACATTTCAGTTTCATTTATAGATAGATATATATAATACTTTATCATTTAAATAATATAATTTACTTTATTATTATACCATTACTTTATTATTATATTAGTAAAATATATCACTTTGTTTACAGTATTAGTCAAACTCTCTCTCGCTTCTCCATGTTATATATAGCTATGTTATGTATAATAATATGATTTGTTTATTTAGTTTGTATATTGTATTATTGATTAGTTAGATCATATGATTCTATTAATTTCCTTCTTTCTTTTACTATTCTATCTTCTTATATTCATATAACTACTCTCTCTCGATTATCTACTATTACTTAGTGTGATCTATTCGTGTGCATTTCTACAACTTTTATATTTTATTAAGTCATTATAAGTCTATTTACTTACGTTATATTACTTTTAGTATATAGTGAGTATCAAATTTCTACCTATCCTAATATTCAGTATTAATATACTACCCATCGCCCTCTTTTCACTAATTAGTATATAGATATATTAATACTTTATTTACTTTTATACTTATCTTTATCATTTATCTATTTCATTATGCTTATTCTAATTCATTCTTTACTTTACTTATTAATATCATAGTCCTTCTGTTCTTAGGATGTCTAATTCTTTTTGCTTACATTCTATACCTTTTAATCTATAGTGAGTCTCTCTCGTTCTTATATTCTTTTATTACTTATATAGTGTTAAAGCCTATTCTTATTCTTTATTTTTTTAAACTCATTATTAAAGTCTACAAATTTTCTTCTATTCTTGTTTCGGAAAAACCCATTTCCTCAGGATGTCGCTTACGTTCTTTTACTTAGAGTATGACTTGTTCATAATTAAATTTTAATATTATAACTAAATATAACTGAAATTAAAAAGTAATTATATATTGTTAATGATTTTATAAGATTATCTATTTGTATATATATGTAATAACTTTTAGAGTTCGATAAGTTATTTTATGATATTTGAGTTGTTTTAGTTACTTAGTGTATGGTTGTTTGGCATGAATTGATATGTTTCTTATATTTGTGAGTTTGTCTCGGTTGTCTGTTTCTTACTATCTTCTTCATTTTATTGTTCTTCTTTTCTATTGATTACACTTAAATGTTATTGGTTGCTATATTGGTGCATTGTCCTCTTCTTCCTTCTATAGTAGGATTTTCAAGATAAGATTTGTCTCTCGTGTATACGTCAATCTTTTTGAATTGGTGACTTAAGTACATTTATTATAGGTAGTTTCATTTGGCATTGTTTATGTTCTTAATAGTTGTGGTTAG
>JABUQX010016511.1:0-44260 GCA_015478945.1 Trachelipus rathkii | reverse complement strand
ATTCTGAATTATTTTTAAATTATTATTTATTATTATAATAAATTCATTAGATTATCTTAATATATTATTATTATAATTTCATTTTAAATAATGTAACTGATTTTTTTATATATTATTATTATGTAATTTTTACTTATTACAATTATTTCTTCATTATTGATTATTATTTTTTTTAAGATTAATCTATATTTAAATTATATTGATTATTTTTATTATTTATTGATTAATTATTCACTTAATAATTTTATACAAATTATCGATCTTTGAAATAAAAGTTTCGTTAAACTTAGATATTATTATTAATTTATTATTTTAATTTAATTATATAATTATAATATATGTATATTTATATAATATTATTATTATATTATTATGTATTATTATTATTATTATTTATTATTGATTATCTATTATTCTTAGTTATTGTAATTTATTATTGATTAGATTATTATTAATTAATGAACTATTTTTATGTAATATAATGTATATTATATAATATTATTATTGATATTATTATTAGTATTATTAATAATATTTATGTAGTTATTATTATTTATTTATTATCTTATTATTATTATTATTATTATAACTATGAGTACTTTTCCTATCCAGATTCGGACTCTACTCCATCGCTAAAGCACGCTATATTTTAATCACTAGTATCTTTAATTTACTTTCTTAAAAGAAGAATTTTCAAAATTATTTTTCCAGATTAATGATAATTAAAGAATACAAGTTTGCTTATGCATTATATATACGTTATTATTAGTATGAATATAACTGTCATAACTTATACAAATGCCATCAGAAAATGTTTCAATATGAATATATTAATTAGCTTAGTAAGTGTGATTAATATTTTAATATTATATGAAAACTCAGTCAGAGTATGATATATATATAAGTATAATAGGTATTAAAGGTTATATAATTTATCATAGTAGTATATAGTCAGAATGAGATACTAGGTAAGAGTACAATGTAATCAATAAAAGCAAATTATATATTAGTAATTAAAAGTATCGCTTTATTTTATAACGATGAATATATGAGATATATTTGTCCTTTATATATACAGTACGCCTCGTCCTCTCTATACCTATCACTGATTTAGTTATGAGTAGTAAACTCAACATTTTCGCCGTGTGTAGAAGCGTCACGATATTAGAATTATAAACGCTTTAAAGAATTAAACTGCAGAATTTTTGAGGTAAGTTTTTTGGTTTAGTTTCTTGAAGGACTCGCATTCCTTCCTCACCATAAAAGCTTCATGGGAAGAACGGGAAGACAAGTTGAGATAGTAAAGAATAAGACCTTTTAAACTGGCGAACCTACGTATACTCGAACAAATTGGGTATAATTTCGGCTTTAAGAGAACCTAGATGTGACGTCTAGGGTTGGATGAGAATAGGGAGGATGTTATTCACTTTATAATATAAAAGAGAATAGGAAGTTGAACGGTATTATAAATAGCTTTTCATCGTATGGAGTTATTCATGAAATGGTGATCTGAAGCTACTCAATGAGTTGGCGCGCTATTATTGGTTCAAGGTGCAAGATGCCACCTACACTTGTTTTGCGTGGGCTGACCCCGAGTTTTCACCGGACCTGAAAAATGGACAACAAATTGCTGTGACATTAGATCAGCGGTACTTTGTCACACCCCAATAGAATTACACACACACATTGTCATGGGACTATAGGTTTGTATAATGGAGCCTCTAAAGATACGAGCTGTACAGTATCCGGTGTTTTTGTTTTGATGTTTGTGAGAAACATTACTAATCAGAGATTACTCAATTTTTTCAAACCCATGATGTTTTGAGAGACATGCTTCAATTGATCTAATCTATCCAGCAATGTGGGTTTTACACGGAAAGACACTTCCACAACTTGAAATATTGCTAGATAGGCCTCCTATGTACAAGTCCAAAGAAAGTACGGATTACTCAATGATTCGATTCATTTGAGAATTGATGTGCTTCAGCCGAGAGGTGTGATGCGCAGCTGAGTGTTAAGAAAACTGCGACTTTTTTTGATTGAGAATATATAGATAAGAATATATTGAGAAAAGGAAGAGTACCGTGCAGAGCGCACTACGTATGAGACCTGTATTAAGTGCGAGAGTTGGGTCGAATATTTTATCAGTGGCAAATATAAATTGTCAAGAATAAAAAAGTATATACGCTAATTAAGGATGAGTCAGATTCATACACTGTTTATTGCATTAGTTTTGGTAAATTTTGTGACAGTGAGGTAACGATGATTCAAAAATTAAAAATTGTGGAATACACAAATTAAACGTTCTTTAAAAAAACTTATCTTATTGAGTAGTACAAACAAAGATTATCTAGTAAGAAAAGGTGTATTCTCTCCCACACTAAAGCTGAAAAGCTCTCGAAAGATGGATGGTTTGATCGCATAATGTATGGTTAATAAAAAGAGATATCTTAAGTATTATATCCAACTTATTTTGGAGGATAACCACTTATATTTATTGAAAGTGATATTGGGGTTATATTTTTTTTGTCTGCTGAGGTCGTTTGAAGGGATCAAGTGTCGAACTTCATTGGCGTTTGAGTGTAATTTATGTATTTATATTAGCGATGGTTTAAGAAAAGCACAGGCGGGAGCGTCAGTTTAGTCTGTCTGTATCGAGTAATAATAGTGATATATACTTTCATACTCGCCACAGTTAATAATTATAATATAAGCGATAAAAAGTAGAAACTCTATCAGATCATAGATCTAGACGAGTATAGTAGATCTGGCACCAAAGGTGTACTATTTACAAAAGACAACCGTATAGATGTGTTATTGGGGTGGTATGAGTTTTGGGTTTAAGGAAAAGTTTTCAAAAAAAATTGTTGATCGGTTTAAGGTTCTGTACACGGCAGTCTGCATCTAGAGAGCCTGGATGGTAATAAAATGAATCTGGTAATAAAAAATATTAGAAATATCCCAACTTATGACAGCTTATGAACGGGAAAAAGAATTAAATATATATAGAAAACCGTTTTGAGTGATCGTTGGAGAACGTGGAGGAGATTTGAGAAAGCTATAAACCATACATAGGGCACAGCGCCTTCTTATATCAGCTAAGTATGTAAAGATGAAAGCGGTATGTATAATAGACGAATCTGACCAGAAGGATATAGAAATGGAATATTCTAATGTCGGTTCGTTAACTTAGTAAGAGACATGAGTATCGGAAACATAACCACCTCCACAAAAGAATATTAGAGACATTGTAAATGATAGTCTAGATTTGTTTAGGTTATGCGCATTAGTAAGTAAGTTTGACTGTAAGTCAGGAAAGGGAAGCGTATAAGTATAGGAAAGTTCGACCACCTACTTAATAATCAGTTGGAAACTATTTTTTCTCATCTGATAATTGAAATCCTGACATCGTTGTGGTTTAGCCTGTCGTGAAATACAAAACGTTAGATTGCGCATTAATGTATTTTTAAGTTTGTGTGGTATACCACACCAAGGAGAGTCAGTTTATTTATATTTGTTCATGCTGAGATTTAGATTTTTTGAGAGGAAGTGCAGTAAAGAAGTTTTATTCACGACTACTTTAAGAAGAAAGAAGTCACACTTTTATAATTAAACCGTGTTCTAAGGATTATAATTATCTTTGGAGTTGTATTGGTGTTTAATGTGAAGATTATATTTGTCTGACGATAGTGTTTCTGAGTTTTTCGGGCGCCATGACTAAATACTATAACTGGAATAAAACTTAAAGTAACATAGATATAAAATTTACATTGGTTGTATAACAAATTTGATTGAAAATCATGAATTGACACGAATAATATACTTTGTTTTATTAGGTGTTTATGGATTTTTCAACAGTAAGGTTGTCCTTATGATGGCGAATTGATGTATAGTTATCTGCAAAGTATTTAAGAATAACACTCTATATATAATTTACGGTGGTTAAATCTAGTTTTGTTAGTGTTATTAAGCGCCTCTTGAATGAAAATTCAAAAAAAAGTATTTATCGGGTTCGTGTATTTCAGTGTTTCTCTAGGTTGGACAGAAGGACGGTACAAAACGCAATAATGATGGTTATTATTTTACATAATGAGAAATACCTGGTATCAGAATTATTGTCTATTTCTATATTCATTCTTAGTTTTTATTTGTATCACTTAAAAATCTTAGGTGTTGTGTTGGCCAGTGAAAGTGTCGTAATGACTGGTATGTATGATGAGGAATACTGGGAAGAAGGGTGAGGTGGAAGGGCGTATCCGAGTATCACGTACATTATTTACTGGCCATGTGAATTGCATTGTTTGATGCTGAAAAGAAGTTTTCTAAGGATTCGGTGACATTTTTAAAAGGATTTGGTAGTATTAGTGTAATACACTGGGAAGGTTTGATAATTGGATGGAACAGACATCGGTGGTGGATAATTAAATCAGGTACTTTCAGTAGCAACCCTGGGGTACATGGCTGGAGTAAATTACTTTAGATATAATAGTTTGATAATTGAAATAGGCGGAAACAGATGATTCTCAGGATTGGGTGTAGAAAGTTGATTGAATGGGCCTGTAATGTACACGTGCTGGGTTGCAATGATAAGCTGTACGGGGATGGGTGGAGGCCTGGTAAAATGGCCTAAGCTGTCGAGTCACCTGGGTCATTAACATGATAAGTATGGATCGTTGGGACCCCAGTAATGGACGTATTTGGAGCGATATGGTTCTGGAAATGAGAAGTAGGTCTTATACTAATGACCTTTCGTGAATTAAAAGGTTTTATTATGTGTATGATCTGGAGGATCAATCTGTAGCGAACACATGACCTTAGTTAAGATTGCTATTACATTGTGGAATCAAAATGATATTAGAACTTTGTTGTTTGGTGAAGAAAGGGATTAAATGAGAGAATGAAATTCAATAAGTACACTCTGAGATGGCTGGTCATAGCTGAGGATATGAAGAATACAATACAGATATGATTATTAATCGAGAGGAGAAGGCTTGGATGAGTATCAGATGGGTGGTTTAGGGTTGGTGTAATGCGACGCCGGCTGTGAAGAATCCGAACAAAAGAGTTGAGCTGTGATTCCAAGTAAGGAATAACTGGAGTGGCAGCCAATGTTCAGAGTTTGTAGAGGCGAAATGAAAGGTGCTATAAGAGAAAGATGAAACACAGGGCAGATTTCTAAAGTTAGGGTTAATGGCAGGTGTGGCCCCTTCGGCAAGGTGACAACCCCCACTGGAACGAGGATCCCAGTGAGTGTGCCCGTAACGCGGTCTGGGATCATCTAAGGCGGACTCTGAACTGAGCATAAGCGGTTCATCACTTAATAGGATGTATTCTTTAATATTAAGTAATAATAATAGGATATGAAGACTTTGTGTTCATCGTTTTTCTATCTCTTAATATACTTATATTCGTTCGATTTTTTCGACGTTGCAATGTAATTCTCGAGTACCACTCAGCTTTTGCAGGAAGGGAAAGTGATGATATAGTATATATAGTGTAATAGTATATAATAGTTTATTATGTAATAGTAAATGGTATATTGCTAAACTATATCAATTATTTAGACGATATAAACCGTATTATAGTACCTAATTATATAACATATTACGCATATAACTCATTTATATTATATATTGTTGATAGTAGATCCTATATTATAATATTATATACTATTATTATATAATCTAATTAAATTAGTATAATGACGTTCATAATGTCTGAGACTACATTTATAAAGGGGCTTAGGTAAAGGGTTGCGTTATGTATTAAAAATTGTAACATTAAAGATGTATAGTTAAATTTAATTTTTATAAATATATAAATATTGATAGTATTCTCGAGTCGTAATTTTATCTTTAATTTCTTTTATATAAATCGCATAAACAAGTTGTTACTTTGGCAGTTAATGAACCTTCCAGTTCCATTGTGAAAGGAAAAAAAAATATCAAAGCTTTGTTTAAAAGTAATTATCATTAGTTTTCTGGTAGATAGGCTGGTCTTGCTGAAAGCAGAATAATAATTGCGTTAAATTTGCTGAATTTGTATTCGTTGCATGCGTGAGAGTGAAAAAGTTGCTTCGAATTGTTCCAGGGTGAATTCGGATAGGTCTGATGCGAGACAAAAAAAAATGTGTTAATCGACCGGAAACTGTTCTTATAAGTGCTCCAATAGGTCCGTGGATGCTGGTAAATATACTAAATAAAGTTGGTCTTGTACTTATTGATAAAATTCAGTATTCTTCTTTTAAGTGTAAATAGTCATGTATTAAATGTAAGTAATTTTTTATTAATCATAATAATTGTAGTAAGTATATAAGAAATCTTAAATATAAATTCAGTGATTATAATTATATTATATAGTATATTAATGTTATCTTATTAATATATATAATTATTAATTAATAATAATTCCCGGAAATGATATGAATATTTGTGATCTTAAGACACTATTTGTATACTTAAGAATCGTTTTCGAATTTATTTATTTGAATGTAATAGATAATTGTGTACCAGATGTTTATAATATTAATTCATTTTACCTATACCAGTGTGGATGAAGGAGTGGTAGAGTATTACCTGAAGCTTGTCAAGTATCACTGATGTAATGATGGGTTAATTACTAGTAGTAAAATTATATATTATGAATAGGGTTTATAATGTAATTTTAATAAAGATTAGTAATAAAATATAAATAAACTTAAGTAGTTAAATACTGGGGAAATTAATACTCTTTAAAGATATATTATTTTTTACGCATTGGTTTCGTAATATAGGTGTTTTCTATTTTTTTTTTCAATGATACTTAATTGAAGACACTATATTTTCATATAAGCAGACAGTCTACAATTGTGAACTTAAAATTTATTCTAGATACATTATAGGTAATGATTAATGATAACTTTTATACATGTGATTAATATAGTAAAAAGAGAATTATTATTAAAATATGTAATTTACAATTCATAGTGAAATTAATTTAAAATGGAATAAAGATCCTGAACCAATGACACCATTTTATGCAGGTATTTAACCCACCGACAATTTATCTCCCCTAAGATTGCTTTAGTACAAGGTACTTCAATATCACTATTTAGATTAGCGTTATTTTAACTTTATAAGGCATTCAATTATCATTACGATCCAAGCATTAGCTATAAAGAATTGATCAATAAGTCACTGATGACCCCCACCACTAGTGGAACCCAGCACATCTTGTTTCGGTTGTCGTTCAGTTTTAATATTTTTGTATCCTCCTCGTTAGTACAGTTTTCACTTTCAGGAATAATAGGGCAGGCTTATATAAATTATATCGCTGGATAGGTGTATGGGAGTTGACACATGAGATGATCCCTGGTGTCCAACTCTGGTTTGGTAATGCCTTAACGCTGGTAATTAGATTTACAGGTTGTTGATCCCCTTTTCAGATCAGCAGCGTATCAGTTCTTGGTATTAATAATGTTGGGGAGGCTGACCCCAGTGGGCCAAACATTCTGATAACGTCCAAATTGCGTATACCTTCATGTAGATAACTCGTCATCCGCACTCTACAAATGAGAACAAGCGCAGTTTTCCATTTGTCCCATATTCATATATCAATGTTTATTTATAGAAAAACACGATAATTTCTGTTAACCCTGGTTTGTTCAACAGGTATTGTAATTGATGTAGGATATTTGAGGCTGCCCTAGTCTTATTGCGCAACTGGAAGCTTGCAGGTTATTGTCGCCTGTATTGGAATTAAATTACCGCTTTATAAAATATTTAAGAGTTTTTAGTAAAGAAATACACTATCCAAGAACTCAAAACAATTTGAATAAATTTACAGTCTGGCTGATTCAATGAAAAGGTGTGCTACAATAAATCGTGTCATCTTATCAGTGAGTATAAAATTATATATACGGTACAACTACGGTGACAACATAAGAATATATCTTGTTATATTGATAAATACGGGGTTCCTGAGGACACACACACACCAAAATATCCTTATTTGGAACTTACAATATTTATAAATTACTAACTCAGAATAAAAAATCGACCGTCGTTTTGAAAGAACATAATTCCTTCTTGCCATTTACAGAACTAAAAAAGGGTGTGCCAACTGTAAAACTTCTTGGTCGACTAAATTAAAATTTATGTGGAGAACCACTGGGTGGGAAAACGCACTAATTTTTTGGGGTCTCAGACCATAATTCGGAAGTTGATATATTTGCCATCCCTAACTGGCAAGAATGTCGCATTAATATTCCAAAGTACTTGGGGCAATCTACAAGGTCCTTTCAATTCGAGAGTTTGGTGAGTTGCCGCAAATTGCGAACATTTAAAATTGTGGGTCGGGAAGCGTGCCACCCTGGATATACTATATGTTATATGGGCTATAATCTACATTTATGTGTTTATGAGATATGATAAAGCTATGGTATTAAATTTAGATTATAACGATATAATACTTAAATATAATTATATGGTCAGTAATTATATATATATATATACGTATATCATATATATATATATATTATATAAATCTATTATTGATTCATTATTATACTATATAATTTATATACATTATAGATTTGTTGTATTTTGAAGAGGATCTACAGTCCTCATATCTAGACTTCCCCCTGTTTGAAATGAACGAAAGAGCGACAAAAAAAACACCTAAGTGGTATAGCGGCGACCGCGATAAAAGAGAATCCTGGGTGCGGGTGGTAATACATGTTTTGAAATCAGCCGCCACATTGTAATGGGTGAGTTAAATGGAGGGGAATAGACAAAAATAAAAGTGGGGATAAACGTTGACGAAAAAATTTAATTCTATCAATAAATAATAAACTATAGGGTTCATGACGATAATTCTCTCAATCCGCGCAAATTTCCGGCGTTCCCACATCGAGTAGTCCCGCCAAATTTTTCTTTTGATAAAAGTGTTTACGTCGTCGAACAAACACTAAACAAACATCACACAACACAACTGACAATACTGAGGCTTTCGCATATGATTCAATCAAAACCTCTTATCGGAATAACAGTATTAGATTTTATGGAGGCATTACATTAATAAATTTTTTATTTGGTGAGCTGAAACCCTGACCTCACTTATATGCAATTGAGTTATCAAATTAACTATTATAATTATTATTTTTGCTAATGATGAATTGTTTATTGTTATGAGACCTAAAGAGTATTGCGAGGAAAAGGTAAAAATATGTGAATGTGTATTATTTATTTCTGTAAAATGGAGCTAATAATAATACTTATTTACAAGTTTTGAAAAACAGAGGTATGAACATTTTTTGGGAGTATTATCGAAAAATTAATAATTATAAAAGAATCTTTTTCTTATGGGTTCTTCAACAGCGATATCACTGAGTACGAACTGAATTGCAAAAAATTCTATTAACAGTTTTACTTAATGTAGATAAGTCTAGTGTTTCTTTTTAGATACCATGGGGCACTTAATCTGGAGACGGATATATACTTAGGATATGCTTACTATATTAGGTATTATACAATAAGCTATTTTATATTAAAATGAGATGATTATTTATATATTATACTTACTATATATTATTGAGAAATTTAAATTTCTTTATACGTATTTATAAATATAAAGAATATCGTATATATAGCATTATATATTATAATTGATATATATTATATATAAAATAAGTGTATATAATTATTTTAGTCATTATTAATTCACCGGAGTATAGATTGCATCGGGGCGGGTGGAAGGTGGCCAATTTAGATGAAATTACGCTTTTCCTGTAATTATACCGTTCATTCCCTACTTTCCCTTAAAGAGATGTCAACTTTTTTGGAATTTTTTTTTCTTCCTAATAATTAAATACAGGTGATCTGTAGTGTGAGAAGTCACGGTCTATCAAAAAATATTAATTAATAAGTGTAGTAATTAATTTTATAATAATAATAATACATAAGATTTTATTTAAACGTGTAAATAAATTTCCGCTCATTATTGAGACGTGGCCTTTGGAAGGGGGGTGAACGGACCCACCCATGTGGGTGAATTGGGGCAGTCTTTTAAAGTTCCTCTTATGTATAGGGACATCAGGTGCTGTAACACGCTCCACTCGCAGGATTCACGCTTCCTCTAAATTCAACTTTTAAAATCTTTTAATTTTCACCTTACTAACTAGGGCTAATCTGTTTTAATTACTAATTAAATCAAATATTAGTAATTAAAAGACGGTAATGTTTAAATTTACAAAATTAATGAATAAATAAACTAATAATAGAAAGAGGGTGAGGTTGGCCCCAATCACTCCCAACAGTCTGGTGGGACACTTCTAAGTTTTTGACTCTATCTTTTTTTGGGTAATTACCCAATTACCATGAGAAAATTTAACTATCTGTATTATTTTCGCTTAATTTTACTTAATATAAGTAACCTATTTTGATATTTAAAATTCATGTCTCAATGAATAAACAATGTCAAATAAATAATAGGCTACATAAAATAACAATAAAAATAACGGTGGCCCAATACACCCCATCATCAATTTTTATGGGGGGGGAGGTAATGATAGACAGGTGAGGTCAAGATGTAATTCAACTATGCAAATGTTATCTGGAACAAAATTGTAACTTTGCACAGTTGTAAAGCATTAATAATAGTCAAGCTGTCTGAGGTTAGTAAAAAAAATGATATAATGTGGAAAGTCGGGCCACGCTTACCCTCCTTAAAGATGGAGGGATCCTATTAAAGTAAACAAAACTGTATGAGATCATTTTTCAAAATGTTGTAAAGTTCCCTTATTTTAAGGGGACATGTTTATTACAGCTTAATTCCTCTATTTATGTTTGTTAAATAAAAAAACTCTCTAGAAATAAAGATAATATTAATAAAACTTGTAGTACTACCGAGAGTCAAGAGGTTATAATAATATGCAGGGACCCTTGAAAAAGAAATAAATCTCTTGAATATGTAAAATCGATGAAAAACAATAAAAATTTTTTTCATGTTCTTTTATTTATCAGGTCCATCCAACCGCCGTCCGGACGCTCATTATTATGACTAGATCCTGGCCGGTACGGGCCTCAGCGGAATCTGGTAACTGGTCAGGCCGGGATATCCGGGTATCAAAATAATCGGAGATCTATTCACTTAAAACCGACTAGAAATGGACATCCCCAATGCAATAAAAAGAAATTGAAATATAGTGAAAAATTCTAAGGTGCTTAGAATTTCTAATAAATACATAAATATACATATATAAATATAATATTATCGCACTAAAGGGTACTATAAAGAACATATTATCATACTAAGTATTTTACATTAAGATCTTATTATAAAACTTATGAATAGTGACTTTAGAGAACAATAGATTTACGGATTACAAGTATCTAATAAGCATATAAATAATAATAATATATAAGTATATATCGTACGGGGCAAACGACTTCTTTTTACAGCCCGTTACATACACGGGAAAGATGATCGCAGATTGTTATGACTGGGACAAATGAATGTGCAATTCGCCGGAACAAAAAACTTCCAGGGTTTATAACAACCAATAATTAAAAAAATAGTAGAAATATTACTAGCAATAAAACTCTATCTTCAATTTATTGGGTGACAGGTTATCTAAAGAATTAACAAATTTTATAGCGGAAGAGAAATTCTTTATGTGACATTTATGGGAGAGGATAGAAAGCAAGAGTCTAACTTATAATAATAATTATATAGTATTAAAATCAAAAGTGGTTCGTTAAGAGATTATGCAGGTAGAGCAACATATTTAATATAGAATCTTATAAAAAATTAAACACTCTAAACCACCTGATTGTCTTTTTGCAAAAACAAAAGTCGGACACTATTATATACTATTATACATTAACGTAAATATCTATGTAAATATAGTAAACGAATAATAAGAGATGATATAATAGGTAATACCTATAAAATAATATAATGGTGATGATCTAGACGCTATAAACTAATTTACTAGTATAATATAAGATTGCATACGTTAGCCCTATAAATTAGAAGATAAATAATCACGACGGATGGGTAAGTATATAGTGTGATATGATTCAAAATACTATAAGGTAATATATGCTTTATCATATGTAAGGTATATATCTTGACAACTACACATAGTAAGATAATAGAAGTTATTATCATGTATACAGATTAAGGAGGATTACCTAGTTAATAAGCTCTGAGGAATATAATCACACTAAGCGTCACTATTAATATAATTAATGTACAAATACTTAATTTTATCATAACAATAATAGATATAAAACATGTATAAGCAGATGAGTATAATACTTTTATATTATGAGCACACTCAATAATATATACTTTAATATAATTATAATGATAAGGTATGAGTATAATATTGAAATTTACGATGCAACCTCTGAAAACGCACACAAATCCCATATCTCCCATAAAACTACAACAGCCTACCGAAGAAGGGAAATACCATTGGACCTGGGGGTGCAGTGTCTGGTCTAATTTTTGAGGGGCGGAGAGAAAAATGTAAAAAGAACAAAAGAGAAAAGCAAAAAAGTGAATAATTGAAAATCGTTACTATCACAAGGAGAGATTAATCATATCTATATAATATTAATATATAAGTGGCCGTATGCCTTTTGTACTATATCTTATATATATATATATACAATATATCATATATACTTTATATTTCATATAACTATACATTATATATATAATATGATATATATTAATAAAAATATTTATATTTAAACTAGTCACTCCGTCCAAAAACCTAAAAAAGCCTACAGGGAAAAATAAACATTTATAATCTGTAAATGTTATATTAGGAATCCTGTATGAAAAAAAGAAAAGAATGAAAAAAAAAAAAAAAATTATTAGGGTTAATAAATATAGGAGTAAGTATCACATGGATTAGAAAGGGACCTATTTAGGGGTAGGGACTTTCATCTGTGTATATCAATTAAACAGTAAATAAGACTTTCTATTATAAACAATATTTCTCCAATTTCACTTATTAACTAAAGAAGAACCCAAGTGGTCACCTGGGGACACCGATGGGCAGGATTGCGGGGGTCTTTCGGGCCTACCGGAGGAACTACGGGGTAGACTATCCCCCCCTCGACCGGAAAGGGGCTACAGGAACCGCACCGGCTCACTAAGGTATTTTTGGGTTCCAGGGTTTCTTCTCGCCCTCCCCGAGACGTGGTGTATACAGAAAAGACGCCCGCCTTCTGTGTTCCACAGATCGCACCTCGAGCCCCCTACATTGTTCATCCGTGTACATCCTACTCTAATCAAAAAATAAATGAACGTATTTAATATATAATCAGATTTATTTTTTAAGTAAATAAATATACTATTAAATATGTATAGGAAATATTAAGTACTAATATGATATATCTACATATATATACATTAGTTTTATAGATATAAATGTACCAGCTTCCGACGCCAAAAAGTACAAAGACAGCCTTTTAGTATTTATTCATAATTTTCTTTTTTTTTTTTACGTTTTTTTTTTATTTTAACATTTTTCAAACTACACTTACAAGGATTCCCAAAAAATTTATTCTTTTCCTGTAGTCTATTATATCGTCTCGAGATTTCATTTTGTTTAACAGGTGCCGACCATATCAACTTGCCAGGTTCCAACAAATGGTAGTTCCTTTTCCTGTAGCTGTTGTCGTTTTTGAGATATGGATTGTGGTCCTTCTAGAGGCTAGTGTAATGTCAAAAATACATCATTTATTTTTATATGTTATGCAATATATCACCAAAGAACACACTAGACGCTATATTAATATATAAAATATATGTAAGATATATAATTTACCCAACTTTATAAATCCATTCTAGGAATATTTTTCATTGGAAGTCTCTCTATGAAGATATTATACACATCTGCAGTATATTATTTTTGACAGAGTTATCTTATTTTAATACTTGATAAATATCTTATTTGTCATTCAGAGGACACAATGTATATACAGTATTCAGAACTACAGGGAGAGAAAAGGTCTACAGTCTATTGGGACCCTTTTTCGGGAAACAGGGTACTCGCCGTTAGCCCGCAAAAAAAATAGGGTGAACCATGGTATCTTTGATTGGACCCAAAAGAATAGGGACCGCATTGATTGAGAGGGAATTTTGCGGGAATGAGTCAAATATATATACAGACTGGGACCTGTTACGTTTATATACGGACTCCGGTTCCATATGTTATCTCCCTTTGTTTATTTTCAGTTTCTAAGGTAAAGAAGACGCAAAAGGGGGTAAAGCCAGGAAGAGGCATATGAGGACATGGGAGGAGTCGGGGGCGTCTCTCGGCGGACTTCCCGGGGAGAGAGCCGATCAGAGGTAGCTGATGATGTTCCTCCCACCGGGAGGTCTCACGGAAACGTCGCCGCTCTTTTGATATTGTGCGGGTGTCGGCAGGGGTTCCCTGGCGCTCCCCTGGCCCCTACGCGGTACTAGAATATCAACATCGGCACCACTATGACTCGCCTCGTCTTCGGTACTCGAAGGGCTCCTCTTTCAATAAATTATAAGACCGGGTTTACACTTATACTAAGTATAAGTTACTCATGAGTAAGTTAGTACATTATAATACAAGTAAGTATTCTCACTAATTACTATATTCTAAGTTATACTTATATATAATAATGATAACCTATATCTATATAAGTACTATACTTGATATAACGTATACATACACATTATATACTATAATATTATTGCCCTATATCATTATTATCTACAATATTTAACGTAATGTCTTTGAGAAAGGTATATAATATAAAACACTCACTAGTAACTTAATAATATATACATTAATGTTATAGCATAAGTATAATATAATATAGTATGTATCACCATGTATGATATAAGTAAGAAAGAACTTTATTATCTACTATTGTAACCCTTAAAATAACCAAACTATAAAGAATACTAGTTTATGGTTCCATTTATGGATGATTATATTTATATTATTTTTTTGTGGATAGGGTAACTAATTACCTATGGTAATAAAAGGCCAACGACAGAAAATAATGCTCAGGTCGAAAAAGGGATGTATTTTTATTAAGAGTTATTTCTTTAACAATTCTGTGAGAATTATAAATACTAATGTCTTAATAAAGGCATCACTTATTAATCGGAGCTACACACTATATTTCTTTAAACATTTAATTTTTAACCAGACTTTTTTTAATTATATTTAACCTCACCTTTTTCATGGTGAAGTCAAACGAATCTGACATGTGAGTTATCTACAAATAATGAAAAATCATTTTTTCATATTAAAAAAAAACTGGATTTTTTTCGGGGAAGGACAATATTCTGATGCTAACAGGCTACCCGCTAGCCACAGGTTAATTAGCGGAGAATCAAGAGTTGTAACACATGGGAGGAATTTGGAGCGCAACGGGAGTTATATTGAAAATTAAAATCGGGGTAAAAAATCTAGCTACTAAATTTATATCTATTGTTACGCGGGGGCATGAGTGGAATGAATACTCCTAACTATATAGCAGTGTTAGAGAGAGTTTTAATCTACTCACAGTGATTGAATAAAAACATATCCCTACGGAGTTGAATAACATTCTTGTTCTTATCAGATTTCGTTCGTATCACTTTATATATAATTTCTATAATTAAAAATTTTTACTTTAGGATAAAAAATGCAATATATATAACATCTTTGTCCATATATATTACATAATAGATAAATATAACACTTATACTAATGTAGCTAAGCTCAAATAAGATTATAAGGTAGAAATACTTTAAATAAAATTACAAAGTATAATTATATTAAATACTATAATAATAAATAATATGAATTTTATTATCTATAAATGAATTTTTATTTATATTATAAAAAAGGGTATATATATAGATATTTAAAGATGAATATGTAATATAAAGTAATGTATTGTAATGTAGAGCATATTTCCTTGTTTTTCGTTGATTTTTAATCCCTCAAAAATTAAAATATAACCTTTGTCACGGAATGAAAATAAATTTGCATAAAAAATATATATAGTAGGGACTAAAATAAAATAAAAAGGGGCCTATATTATTATATATAAGTATATATTATTAATAGTTTATTTATGATTGAAATCATTCTCAAATTCCCACCTGTCGCTTACCGATAAATATATTTAGATCTGATAATCTATGATTAATAACGAGTCTTTATATATACTTTACAAAAGAAAATATATTATTTAAGTATTAATTTATGAAAATTAAGTAGTAATTTTTTTATTACGTAACTGTATATAGAGAGTATATAATTCCAATAGTATATATATAGATTAGAATTATAATGTAGATAATATACGTACGGAAGGCCCAAATTGGTGGGGGCTTTTTGGTATTCATCGGTAAGTTCATTAATACGTTGAAATGCATGTGTACCCAATAAACTAGGTATAATCATTGGGAGTTGGGTTTGGAGGGGGTATCGAGAATATTATTAGGTAAGGTATGCCTTAAACATGGGTAGGTTTTGATAAACCAAATGGTGGAAGATGGGGGTATTACAGCGCCTACAATCTTGACAAAGGCCTGTGAGGGGGGTGCTTTGGTATTAGGCATGGAGGCACCTTTGGTTAGGTGGCGGGCTTGGAACCTGGACAGTCTCTCGGATGGACCATGGTGTGCCTATTATTTCTTATATGTTCTAAATAGTCTTAATGGGTTATATTTGTGGTGAAGTCCACAACAACTGTATGTTCCCACAACGAAAGTAAGTAATTGAAACCTATAATATTGAGGAATTTAATTTTTATCCTTTTTTTTTGTAAAATAAACCACGAAAAAAAGAAGTAATTAATATATTTCTGAAAATGAGCTTCACTGATTTATATATAGTCTATTTATATGAATTAATATGAATATAATGTATATATATATAAGTATGATAATAAAATAATATTAGTTCTATATTATATAATAATAATATATAGAATATATGTATTGAGATTAATGTAATAGTGAAATAATAGGATACTATAATTATATAATAAATTAAGTATATTATATATTATAGTATATATATATATATATTATTATGAATAATTATTTTTGTATGCACAGATTTATGGCCTCTAATAGCCACCATGGGCCTTAAAGAAAATGCTTTGGGGCATATACCTGCCTAAGGGGAGTAAACAGCATTGAGGATACTCATGTAGGACAAAGAACTTATTAATTGGAGCTACTTTAGGATATATAGGAATATATGGACTAACGGATGTTGAGAGAGGGTGTTTTATAAACGACTATGATATTATGGCTTCACTCATTAGGTAGGTAAGGGTTATATGCAGGGAAAAGAGGAGGAGTCGTGCGAGACGAACACAGACGGGCCAGACTGAGAATAGAGTTAGTATGTGGAATTGTCAGGATGATGAGAGTGGATGTGGCTATAGAAGTGACTATGAGATTTGGGCTGGAAGGATTGTGTTTAGCATTAACCACGCCGAATCGAATCTAGTGAATATCATCAAAGAACAGTGTGTAACGCTTCGGTTTTCTCTTTTTGGAACCAAGATTCCACTTTCTAAGAGGTGAGAGGAGTTAAATATCGTAGAGAGGGATGTAGAGTATACCTTTAAGATCATAGAGGAAAAAAATTATCCCTATTATTATTCAGGTATAATGCTCTTAACTACAACATGGGAGCATCCAAGTGATAGAAATAAGAGGTATCAATGGATTGTTGTGTATGGAGTTGTAGTGAATGTTGGAGTGCTGAGGACATGCTCTTAATGCATCTTACTAATTTTTTTAAGTGATCGTTTAAAATGCTCCAAGTGCAATTGAGAAAGAAAGAGGATGGATAAGGATATTAGGATTCCAACATTGATTGAAAACGAGAGAAACCTCCACACATCAGAAAAAAAAGTGGGAAGAGAGCATCATAAGATAGAATGCATGAGATGAAATTAAAAAATTAAAGGATCGTTAATGTAATTTCAAAACACATGAGGGAATTCTCAATATAAGTACTCACGAAATAGGTTTGGAAATCAAATAACACAGAAAATTTATTTAAACCAAAAATGCCATTATAGACTTCTACTTACATAGAAAATCGGATTAACAGACACAGTGGGAATGTCAAACAGATGTCCTGGAGCAGCTGTGACTCAAGATCAATTAAGATTTGAGTGGTTGATAGATCTGAGGGTACAAGAGGAAACAAGAGCTAGAAGCAGGTTCGAAGAAAAATATAAGGAAAGTGATAAAGTTGAAGCCTGTAAAAAGGAAGGGAATAAGAGAGGAGGTATATGTGGATAAAATTAAGGGAAAAAGTTACGAATTGGAGGGAATATCAATACATGAATTTATGCAGAATAATTAGTAAATAAAAAATATAGCTGTAAAAGAAACGTCGGTGACAATGGTATGGAGGAACGCAGGCAAGAATACACACTATGGTTGGAAATGAAAGATTTTGAAAGAGCAGTGGGCGAAAAGAAAAGACAAATTGAGAAGAGGGAAAGAACAGAAAGAGAAGACTGAATATGTGATACGCAAGAAACAGAGCCAGAGATATGTGAAAGAGGTAGGCCATAAAGGCTTTTGAGTGGCGAGAAAGGTATAGCGCAAAAATTGTTGGAGAGGATAGCCCAGACGGAGAAAGTATTAGTAGAAGATTTTACAAGCTGGGCCAATAAAACATGTTATTATAATGTAATTATTATTTATTCATTATATATTGAAAAAAATCAAAACACAAAAAATCTTTATTTACTTTTATCAAATAAGTAGACTTTATTGACAGGAAGGGTTAGGGATCACCTTCTTTTACATCACAGGGAAGAGGTATACAGAGAAGGTGGACTGGAATTATTTGGAGAACTCTAAAATGTAGAAGAGAGGAGAAATGTGGAAGAGGAACAATATGTGGGGAGAGGAAGTGGAAGGGGTGAATCCGATAACGATGGGAGATATGAGAAGTCTTTGTCAAAACATGAAAGAAAGGAAAAGCCGACACGGGACGAAAAAAGATGAAAATTGAATCGATTAGACTATGAGGGCAGAAGTGGAAGAATTGAAAAAGAAGAAAATAGTGGAAAACATTTTTATAATAAATGCGGAATGGTAGGTGAGTCACCAGGGAGATGGGTGGAATAATAGTTGTTTTAGCTATATAATATAGAGCGTAAGAAAATGATTAACTAGGACGTTGGATAACTATAGAGAGAAAGCTTATGCAGATCATAATAGGCGAAAGTTACAGTATTTAAAAAATGATTAAGTAGTCCATAGCAAGCAACTGGTCGATGAGATACAGGTGTGGAGAGATGAACAATATGCGGTAAAGGAAGGGCCAGGTACTTAGGACATCACCTTATGTTTCACATTATCTATTAAAGAATTAAGTGTAAGGTATCAAAGCACTGTGAAATTTATTAATAAAACAGAATATGTATATATAACCCTTCCGCTTAGAAAGCTTCTGGACTCAGTACCCAGCGAGCCAAGATGAGGAATCTTGGGGATGATGATTCGATGTTTCAGGAAAGAGCTGGAGAGCACTAAAGAAGCTTTTGAAATACAGGCGTTTTCGTGTACGTGTATAAAGGATGAAGAACAGAGAATGTGAAAAATGAAAATGTTTGAAGTAGGGAAATACGTGAAAGAGATAACAAGACAGAGAGGTATTATGTGGTCCTGTCTCCCGTTAACTTCTTTGATAAAGAGACTTACCTTTAGGATATAATTACAGAAATGAGTGTGTTGAGAGCAGATGAATTCCGAATCTTGGACGTGAGATCTCAATGTGTACTCGATATTGGCATCTTGGATGTTGGCACGGTAGGAGTATTGAAGGGAAGTCAACACATAGCTTTGATAAAGTTTTATGAACATATAATCTTGAAAGGGAGAGCTTGGTTACTTGATTTGATTGAAAATTACAGTCAATTGATAATGAATTATGACTAATTTGAACTGTAATGAGAGTGTTGGTAAGTCAAGACGGAATTAGAAGGTTTCATGAGACTGGAGGTTCAGTCATCTGTGGCGTGACTTGATGACATATATGATAGAGATGAGATCGTAGCTGTAGCACTGGTGTGCGTATATTACAAAGTAGCAAGGATGCATAGGTTATCGTATGAAAGCAGAGATTTAGGCGAAGAATGAAAAATATTACGGTACATGAAAAAGAGTCTGATTATGTTCTCTTATTATTAGTTCGAAAGTTATGAAGCTATGGCTGTGAATGGGTTAATATCTAAAAGATGATGAAGATAGATATTATTCATTACCATACTGTGTGAACCAACGAGAAACAGCTTTAACTTAGATGGTTAGCTAGGAAGACATGGGAAGCATTTTACAAAGAGAGGAATAAAGGATCGAGAACGCTTGCACTGCTGAAATTCGCAAAGCTGATTGGTGCCGACGGGATTTTTATGCACCAGTTTGCCACGGGCTTGAAGATGTCGATTAGGTGTTTATGTGTCGGTTAGAGGTAGATAGTTGCAGAATTGTGCGTGCTTGTGTTGGTAACAGTGGATATGGGATTCGGGGCTGTAGGACTTAAGTTAGATGTGATGAGGTCCAAGTCAAGAAATGGGTACAAGATGATTAAGATCGGCAGATAAACGAGTACCGGAGGTGTAGAAGGGGCTATGGTGGAGTAGTTATCTTGAATATATTGTAGAGATAGGGACAGTGAGCGAGAAAGACTGGGAGGGTAGATCTGTGAAAGTTGTAGTTGAAGAGTCACGCCTTATTGAGAAAAGATCACACACATCTCGCGTGCGATGCCCAGCGATTGGTGATGGAACGTAGAGGCACGAAAACACGTGACTCGTGTTGAGAAAAAAGAGATGTCAGTCTCCGCATGAACACGGTACCGTATATGACTCTTCTTGTCCTGTAGGGTACGAATCGAAGGTGTAATTTATTCATAATGGTTCGTGAAAAATTATATAGTAATGTGAGCTATAATATAGCCTATATAATAATATTATACTATAATATATAGTTATATATTTATGTTAAAATAATTATAAATAATAATAATAATAATTAAATTAAATATAAAATTACTATTAATTATAAATTAAACATATTAATAATTATAATAAAATAATATAAAATCAATATAATTATAATAATATTAAATATAAATTATTAAATAAGTTAAAATCCTCACATATATAATAATTAATAAATGGTGTCAAATATATGGTTATTAAAAAAAACCTTACAAACATACATTCGGGGATTCCATATTCTCAATAGCTAAAGCAATCAGGCTACAGATAATTAGAAAGGAAAGACACATTGGTTCAGGAATTCGGAGGCAATATAATTTTTTATTTTCGGACGGAGCATGTACACATGGGTATTAAAGACATAAAGAGAATAAATGAGAAAAGATAAATAGAGAGAAAAAAAAAATAATAAAATAATTCAAAAAACCTCAGGGTTTAAGGCACTATAAATGCGGGAAAAAAGGAGAAATTACATATTAATCAGGGGAGAAATCCTTATAGTATAAAATATTCTAGTAAGGGCACGGAGGGTGTAAAAAATGGGGTACACATAGAAAGTAACATAATCCATCGACATGTGAAAAAATTCCAGTGAAAATCTAGGAGAATAAAAATTGAGTTTTATTGATTTTTATTTATATCACCCATACCAGAATCCATCGCACGATTATATAAGTTAGCTAAAATAATTAGTTATTATGGTTTATAATAAGATGTGATGACAAATAGGCGGTATCACGTGATTATAAGAGCGGCGAATAGCTAACGGGGTATACCACTATACAAGTATATTATATATTATTTAATATAATATAAAATATTATATATAATAAATATAATATATTATATTATAATAAATTAAATATATATATTAATATGTATTATTTAATGTGACTAAAGGTATTACCCCATTCTGGGGGAAGTAGGCTCGTTAGCCGTACGTAAACAAAGCAGTTGACTATTCCACATAGCTTAGTGTTATGTACGATAGAAGACCCTCGATACATCCCTTAAAATATCAAGTGAATAAGGATCGGGTTTCTATAACCAGGTATACCCCCTAGGAAGAGTATTTCAATAAGTTAGTAGTTTATAATTAAAATTTAAGTCCTTTCCCTCAGTTATGTCCTACCTAATTCGTGTTACTCATGGATAGCGTCAGGTCATATTATTAGGAGACAGACCTCTTTCCATATTGTGAAAATGAAAAAAAAAAGTTAAAAAATAAATTAGGAATCTATTTTATTATAGACGAGTATCAAATAGAATAAGTTCTACTAAAATATGAGACTTACTTCTATAGTATAATAATGTACTACTATTTAGGCTATTAAAATTTTATTAGCAATAATCTTTTATTTTTATTTTTTACAATTTCCTATCTAAAATCTGGTTACCATTCGTGACATCTTTTCCAAAATGTATTCCGTTTCTCTGTATCTATTTTATTCTTTGTGGATGATCATCGAATAAAATTTTTCTATGAGTGCAGTATTTGTTTAACAATCAAAAACATAATACTTTTAAAGATTCTTTCTTCTAGATTTTTGTTTAATAAATATTGATATCCAGATTCAAAGTTTGGAGCACTTAAATAAATTGTGGTGAGTAACGTATGAAGATGCTCTCTTCCTATGCAAAGTTTCAAAAAACCTATCCATTTCCTTTCTATTTGTTTGATTTATAATATTTTTTCTAAAATCAGATAGATGTTCCTTTCGCTTTTAGACGAAGCTTGTGACAGGTAAATCCAAATTATGAAAGAAGTAAAATGCAAATTTTCCATAAAGCGCCTTTTAAGACGTCTTGGTGGTCAATTGGGTGTACAATATGGTATTTTGAATAGAAGATAAAAATATCGTAAAACTAATTCTTGCTCTTTACTGTGTTTTTCATTTTATTTCGTAAATTTTTTGTTTGTATTTAGGAATAATATATCTCCCAAATTTGACTTAGTAATTAGAATGACAATCCGGAATCGGAACGTCATTACGGGAACAAATATTTACCAATAACATATAACTTTATAAAACCTGTTAGGGTTATGGAGTGTGTGGTTTTCGGTTTTCAGTCGAACTTTGCACCCACAGTAAACTTTTTGTTATTTGTGGCATGAATCTACAAAATTTTAATTTAATTTTTTTATTCAGAGAAATAAGAGTGCTCCCAACATGTAATTACACTACGTAGTCTACAAATATGGAGTAACTCCCATAGTTTATATATATTAAAGAGATATTATATTAAATAATCTAATAGATATTAATATACGAGTATACTAATATTATGTAAATATTAAATAATATAATTATACTTATAATTTATATAATTAGTATATATTATAATGATTAGTGATATAAGTATATTAATATATAATAAATAAGGTGTTATCTAATGCTCGTATGAGTAATTAGGGTATAAATAGATTTATCGGGAGCAGTGATAGATATATAATAATTAATTAGTATGATATATAGTCATGTTCAATTATGTATTTGGAAGTCACCCGACAAATTTTTCTTGGTTATCCAAAATTAAAATCATTAAAAGAAATTAGGAGGTAAAAATTAAAATCAGAGGGATGAGGGAGGAAAAGATTTGGATACACCCGTTTTTATTCCAATCTAAAAATATGTTTGAAAATGGTCTAAGATAAAAGCTCTGAGTAAGGTCAGGAAAAGGAGTAGAAATTTACTAATAATGGATTAGTAAGTATTATATTCATATTATATCGTATATATATATTAATATAATTATAAGATTAATTTATATAATATAAAATATATATAGGATTAATATAAATACTAATTTATAAATAGTATATACTATATTTATATATATAGTATAATGAAATATATATATAATAATGATCTTGATGGATAATTTATAGTATGACTAATTTTGCCGTGTTAAGGTATTTCTTTATACAGCAAGTATTATAGTATATTTCTATTAATTCTGCAGTATAACTAAGAGGAATCACTTATAACTATTATATATTACTAATATATATAGAAAACTATATATTCGTAGGGAAAAAACGGTATAACTAGGTAATAAAAAGTAATTATTTATTGGTAATTATTATGATTTATTATATTATAGGTGTTTTATATATCGTTTTGCTATTATATATTTGCTTAATACGTAATACATAATGTATAAGAGGAATTAAATTTAACTTTTACGGGGGACTCCTCAGTTGGGGGTATATTTTTTTTATTATTCAAATATATTTCGGGAGTATATGTAAAAGGTATGCAAGGAAGTGGATGCGACGGTGGGGGAGCCATATTCAAATATACTATATATTGCGGGACCCTGTTATCCTGTTAACCAGACCGACTTGGGTCTCGGGTCAGTAATTTTGGTTTTATATTTTTTTTTATTTTTTAACCTAAGACTGAAATACCCAGAGGGTAAAGTCCCCAGCAACGGGATTGCCGGTAAGCGTCGGGAGTCTCCGGGGGCTCCTGGGAACGAACGGGTAGGATAATTCCAACCAAGCGAGGGAGAGGATATACCGCGAGTGAATCCCACACCGACTCATTTGGTATATAAAAAATAGATGTGTGTGAGTTCCCCCCCTCCGGAGAGGGGTTCCTCCGCCCTTCTCAGAAGTAAACGCGCGGGTATGGAAAACGGTACACCTCTCGCTGTGTCTTCACTAAGGTCTAAAAGTTCAGGGCAAAAATAGATCCCTGTACAGTATTTAAATTATTTCATTTAGAAAATGTATTAATTTATTAAAAAATAATAAAACTTTAAATAAAATAAATTAACTTATATTATATTAGTCATTTTACCTTATAAAGGAAATTTTTTCGAAAGGTTTCCAAATAATGATTTATATTTAACATAAATTATAGTATTTAAATTTTAAAGTATATTAAACAATAAAGATAACAACGGAGACTGACAATTTGAAACTTTGGCAAGACTATCATTATACCCTTGGAAGCCAAACGACATGAAACACTCAGAGAAAAACTTGGTAGATATAATTGGTAGGGTTGTTCAAAGATTAAATGAGTTTCACGGAGTGTAATTGTAGGATGAGCGAAGAAGTTTAGTACAGAAGTCAGTATATGAAAAAATAATGTACTATAATTGAGTATCTCATACTTTACCTATATGATTAGATACAGCGATATGATCCTATTATTATACAGGATAATGTAAAGAATTTATATAAGACTTGTATAGTAAAAAATCCAAAGCACCATGTAGAATTAAGTTATTATATATAAGTATATTATTAATATATTAATATATAGTATATGTTAATAATATATATATATAATTAATAATATAATTTATAATTAATATAATTAATTAACATAATATATATATATATATTAAATAAGCTATAATATATGATATATATTAAATGGTTGCCAGTACAGTCAATTAAATAATAAGTAAAATAAAAACACTCATTAGAGGTATCAAAATCTTATTAGCTCTCACACAATTTCAAATTACTTAAAAAACGCTTGATTTATTTGCATCCACATAGAAAAATTTCAGAGATATTAGATTAAAATAATAATATAGCGATAAAAGTATGTAATGGGAGATTCAAATAAGGTTTATATGATACAGCAAATCAAAAGGATCAAAAAAAACGATCAATGAAAGAGAAACAAATTGAGAAAAATAAGAAAAGGGTGAAATATTAAAACCTATTATATATATATTTAGTTTATTGAGGCTCCCAAACTCAACAAAAAGCGTAGGTGATAAAGTAAACTTTAAATTTTCGACTAAAAATTGAATAGTTAGAGTAGTTAAAAAATATGGTATTTGAGAATTTGTGATATTGAACTGACTTATGTGAACTGTCAAAGACAATACTTGAGGCTACTATATATAAGTAACAGTATAAATCTCTATAGTATATATTAAGCAAAATTATATAAGTTTATTTAATATAATAATTATGATTAATTCATACATTTAATTTTGATACTATATATATTTATTGAAATGAATTTATATTTATTTGTTTAAACTAATTTTATATATTAATTATGATTTATGATTTCTAAAAGTAATGCTATTCTATAATTTAATTATTTATAATAGTTTTAATGTAATATATAATAATTTATGTATATATGATATAATTATAAATTTAAATAGCATTTATATTAGTTCAATTATATATCATATAATATTAATTAATGTTATTAATTATAATATACTTATTAGATTATATATCTATTTCTATTATATATTTAACTTAAAATAACTATAATATTTAAAATTGAAAATAATTAATATATAATATATAAACTTATATTGATTCAATTTAATATTATAACTTTTGGCCACTAGGGCGGGGCCTTTAATTCGAAGCAATTATAAATTTTAAATTTGAGGTAGTAAGGAATTGTAGCAATTATTTGTTGTTAATTAAGGATAGCAATTAATTATTTTAGACTGATCGATCGTCGGAGAGAGAATTCGTAGATTGCATCTAAACCTTTAATAAATACAATGCGTAGGATAAAAAAAGGAGTTATGCTTTGGTGCGATTGTGGCGTCGAGTGCGACTAGAGCTACCAAGTGATGTGAATAGGTTTTACAGTCATATGCAGGAATAGGATAATTGCAGTCACGTGTACGTAGGGGTTTGATTAAAGGTGGTCATTTCAGTTAATTTAATGATTTAAAATTGTTTTTGATGATGAATAATCAACATTATAGTATATTATTCTAAGCATATAGGTCATGATATGAGGTGTAGCCACTGCCATAAATATATTATAGTATGACCCTTGCCTAATATAACATATAATATTAATATAATATATTATAAGAGTATAATATATTGATAAAATTAATATAATAATAATATGATGTATATGATTAATATTATATTTAACTATAACATATCTAATGACTATATACGAGATAAATATATTATATATATATTAATTAATAATAATTATATTAATAATGAATATAATATATTATTTTCTTTCGCTAGATTGTTAGTAAATAATGTTTATTGACTGGAAAGGAAATTAAAGAGAATGAGAAATACTCAAACATTTTATGTAGACATGTAAACATATGCACACAATTGTTTTATTTATGAAAGTATAACAAAGCTTGACAAGAAAAAACACATGGAGAATAATAAAAATCAATTTTAAAGCAACGTAAAAAGTCACATAGGTATATACACGCATACATGTACAAAATACACATGAACTATAAAGAACCCTCCTAAGGACACCAACCTCCTGAGTTCCAAGTGTTTCTTTTGATTCCACTTTCGCAGGAAGTGTCCAAAAAAAGTGTTTGGCACTTTTGTGAGGGATAAAAAAAGGTGTTTGGAAAAAGTTTCAGAAATGCCATAATAACAATGAGAAGACACAAAACTGAGTTGCTCGATTTTTAAAGTGAATTTCTAACTATTAATTTCTAATCATGCAAGCTACGTAAAATGAACACACATACATATACATTTACATACTAAGACACAAAAATATATTAATATTATATTATATAATATAATTTATAATGATATATATTATAATATATTATATATTAGTATATATTATATATATATTTATATATATATATATATTAAATTATATATAAATTATATATATATCATATATATAAATTAATTATTTATATATATATATATATATATATAATAGTCATAGTATCATTTATAATATATGATTGTTAATGTGTTTTGATTAATATATATTATATATATATATATATTATATTGTATCAGTATCTGGGATTTCGGGGGGATTCAAAGGACGCAATTACCCCCTGTATATTTGAGAAAGCTAGAGAGAGAAGGATATGTTCTCATCTTATTTAGATATAAATATAAACTTCGGTTAAAACTTGTGTAATTCTGACTCAACTAAATTAAAGTATGGTACTTGTTGAATTTGATTGAAGCATAGAGCGGAAGTAAAATATTGTGACGATGATTGATAGCATTAATTATAAATGGCAAGTAGAGCGATGAGAAAATAAACGGAAGCATTGTATTGCAAGTCTTTCCTTTTTGCGAGCGGAGACTATATGGAAGTGCGGAAACCCATTTGCGAGAAGCGGTATGAAATGTACAAAGAAAGAGAGAGGGACCAGCCTAAAGGAGGCAATGCGATTGTCCAAAAAATGTAAAATCAGCAGCAAATCCATAGAATCTGAGGACTTGATGACTATATATATATTATTATATATTATTATACTATATAGTATATTATATATATTCTTTATATAATATATATATGATATTTATTATATTATATTACTATATTTATATATATATATATATTATATATATATAATTATATTATATATATATATATATATAGTATATGTATATATATATATATATATATTATATATATATTTATTATGATATATATGTATATATAATATATATATATATTTATATATAATATATATATATTATATATATATATATAATATTATACCATATAATATATATATATATATATATATTATTAAAACTGATATAATAGTATTGAAACTATTGGCGATAACCCCAAACTTTGGCTAGTGATAAATCGGCCGCATTAACTGCGCTTTACGCAAGACCTAATTAATAATGGTTCCCCATGAAGCGTTTCGTTCGAAAAAGAATTTCAAGGTTTTCTGTGTTGTCAATATATTATATAATATATATAGGGGAGGCTATAGAGTAGTATATTTTATATATAGTTATTAGTATATTATATATATATATAAAGATATTGATTATAATTATAGGTATATAATTTATATTATTATATTATACTATATAGGCCATATGTTTATAGTATATGATAATATAGTAGTATGTATATATATGTATATATATAGATATATATATGTCTATTGAGTATATATATATAGTATTATATTATATATATTATATAGTAGATAGTATATATATATATATATATATATTATTTGTCAGGGAGTTTGCGGTTGATTTTGGGGGAGGGTGGGGCAAGCGTAGAACAGTATATATAATATATATATATATATATATAGTATATATATATATATATGTATGATATATATTATAATTATATTATTAAATATTTATAGTTGCTGTCGGCTTACTTTTTGATTACATTTTGAATTATTAGGTCAGTCCAGTTCAATCTTTCTGCTTTGTAAATTTGTAATTGCATCTTGGCGTTAAAGATGAGGTGTGATGCTGATAGTCTTCCTTCCTCGCCGATTATGTAAAGAGCCTAGAGAGTAAAGGCTATAAATGAAGTTCAATCAGTTCGGAGTATAAGAAACCCTTGAGATTATTCACCAACTTTGTGAGTCGTAACCTATTTTTCGCTTAAGACGTCTGTCGATTTTATGTTTTATACTTCTTACTATTGTTTATAGAATCTATTTGGCTGCCACGGTTACGCATTATTATATATGATTATTATTTAGTAGATATTATATATATATACTATAGTATATTAATATTACTATATATATAATTATATATATATGTATATATATAATTATTATAGTTTATATATATTATATATTCTATATTTATATATATATTTATATTATATATTATATAACTTATATATATATTATATATGTATATATATCTATGTATAATTGAAAATATATCGAAACACACACAACAACAACCACTAGCGACAAAGTAAGTAATCAAGAAGCTTATGCTAAGTATTTTACTTTAATACAATATATTTTCACAAACTAATTTTCGTGATGCGCTACCCTGAGTTAAATGTTGTCGCCTTAAGTTACGGCTGTCAGCAGAATACTTAGTTTGTTATTTACAACAGGGAAAATATATAAATTATAAATTCAAATTCTAAAAATTAAAATCAATGTATGTATCATCACTTGCCAGATCTGAGTAAGCGGCGCTTTTTTTTTTTTTTTTTTTCTTTTTTTACAGTTGTCACCAACCACTCAGGCAGAGCCCTATTCAGAGGGGGGTGTAACACGCCTCAGAATCGAACTACTAACGCAATTCGCAGATGAGCGCAGGAGCGCAGGCCTTTGAGGGGGGAGATGTAATTCAGCAGAAACACAGAAGATGGAAGTGAATTTTCACCAGAACAGAGGTGGCAGGAAAAGAAAGGAAGCACCGCAGCGAACTAGTTTGGAGTTAACAATATCAACACAAAAATCATGTGCAGATACAGCACCCTCTTGTTATACGAGGGCGACGTAAGGTGGTGTACGCGCGGACAAACATCGTAAAGGGAGTGATAGTTCCCTCGAGCACTGCACTACGGTACCTATAGAAAAGAGATAAAGCACCAACATCGCGCCGCAAGATAGCAGGGTCAGTGAACTGGAAGTATGGAGACAATTTATAAGCGCTTTTTGGCCTTGACTCGACCCTAAATTCTAAAAGGGGTGAAACCAGAGCCCCCCAGTTATGAGAGCAGTACTTCATATTACAAAGGCGGTTGAGGCCCTTGTATAGCTGGGAGCAACTGAGAAGAGGAAACAAAGTCTCGCGCAGTCTAAACAGCACTCCCAGTTTCTTAGGCCGCCCTAGCAAACATTGTGATGTGAGCGTTCCAAGACATCTTTTTTGTTTATGTAGGCCAAGGATGTTATATATTGTCACAGGAGAGACGAGCAGAACCGTCGAAGGATAGGAAGTTGGAAGGATGGTCTTAGAGAGGGAGCATTTGTAGAAAGTTGAGTTTTTAAAGAATTGCATTCCACGAAGGTTCAGACGACCCCACCCGCGAATTCTAACCAGATCAGCGAGAATAGGAATCGGAAATTAAGACGGAGGATTCTAGAGGTAAAGGAGAGGCAGCAGCATTGAAATGGACGTAAGAATGAAGGGTCGATATCGGCATATGTGTGAATAGAGTTAGATTGTTGCAGGTAGAAGATCTTAATGAAGTTAGGATAAGTAGGAGTAAGACCGCAGACCTGGAACACCACTAAATACAGAGAAAGGAGAGAAGAAGTCCCATCAACAACAGCCGAATTGAGCGATTGAAGAAACCTAGACATAAGTAAAGCAAAGAGAAGGAGGCAACCCAAGGAGGGAGCTTTGAGAGAGCAGTACGACGTCGAAATAGATGAGTGATGCCTTCCGGTGCAGAGTGCTTTGGATTATGTTCAAGCGGCCACCCACGCAAGTCTACCCGTAGTTCCTAAGGGCGGAAAACCATAAATCATAGAAAGGAAAGTATATCACCATTGGACCTCGAGCGCCGAAAGCGTACTGGCGATCGACTCAAAATTGCATGAGATTTTTTTTTTTTTTCCAGATGATCTAAGCAATGAGAGTTGAGAATGGTTTCAAAGGATCTTAGATAGAATACAAGTAAGAGCCATCTATAGGGCGATAGTTAGCAGGATCAGAGCGATACCCTTCTTCGAGATTGATTTGGACATGTGCGTTGCTATCCAACACTGAGGAAACGTGTTAGTATTAAGACATAGAGAATATAATTGAACGAGGGGCGGGGATAGCACGAGAGCACACCCCTCAGAACTCGGGGAGGAATGCCATCGGTCTCCACCCGCCTTCCTTCTAAGGTCGGTGATTTCAGGAAGCCCTGCAACCCGATCGAATGTCAATCACAGGCAAAGGCATAGACACCTGAGAGGGAAAGGGAGGAGGATGAGGAATGCCCAGAAGCGATCCAGGAGGTTGATTTCTGATGGGAAAAGTAGCATGAGGCCGAAGAAGACTTTGGCCTTTTCACGTTGGAGAATTGATTGAAAGCAGGAACAGAAACATCAGAGCGAATAGAGGAGGAAAGACAGATTTAAAAGTATAGTTAGAGATGTTTTTGGCAAGAGGGCCAGAAAGATTTGTCAAAGTAGGAGAACCAAAGAGGATAGCGCACTTTCGTTTAATGAAGCCCGCTTTGCTCGTTTGATGAAAGAGTATCCCTGCAACGATTATGAGCAGAAATGGAAATTAGCCAGAGTGATAGGGAACGAGAATTTTTCACTCCGATACGCATGTCTCTAGACTGTGGGGGAAAAGGGAGGGCCTGAATGGCCAGGACAAACGCAACGATCGACACCTGGATTAATGAGCGAGAGAAGATTAGCTCCGAGGAAGATGAACCTGGCTCATCCCAACAGACGATACAGCGCTGCCTACCTTATCCGGCCGATGTCGTTAGTAGTCGTCACCCTATGAAACAAAAGGCAGTCATTCAATGGTATAGTTAGCGTAAGAAGAGCAAACGCAGATGCCCCCGGATCGCGGAAGGTCCGATATAAGTGCCAGAAAACGTGGGCACGAGACGTAGGGCAGGGAATGGCGCCTCGTGGTGCGAGAGAAGATATTAAAAATTGAGAGAGAGGCATATAGGTTGTGGTAGATTACCATAGGAGCGAACAGTGGTGGTGAGTTTTAAGAGAGGACAGGCATAGTGGTGAAACATCTAAGAGTGTAAAGTGATGTTCCGAATGGAGTTTTAGCGAAATTGCCGGAATGTGAAGACAAAGAGAAGGACGAAAATGTGAGTTCCTATTAAATTAGTGATCTCCAGATCATAGAGAAAGCGAAACGATTCGGCCTCCTCCCACCTATCAATCGGTAGAGAGAGGGCCCCACCATTGGCTCTCTTTATACAGTTGAATCCTAGAGATAGAGGACCTCACAGTAATGATTGGATGAAGAAGAGACTAAGGACGTCTTCGTAGAGAAGTTAGTAACGTAAGGCAAAAAAGGCGGTGAAAGTCTGTTCTGTTAGGAGAACAGTAGCAGAAGCACAGAGAATTATAGATGTAGTAGAAGGGCAGAAAGATTTTACAGGCCACAAGAATATCGACAGTTGGAGATTCAAGATTCACGAGACGTGGTACTGGGATAGCCTGAGTGTTTATGAGGGGTGTCTAAGCATAGGCAGCAACGAGCTCACCCGGTTTCGACGAGAAATTATGAGAATAAGTCTATAGAGTGTTTGGAGGTTGATTAAACGAGGCTGAGAGCGGATGAGATTTCTTAGCTCGTCTGGAGTCTCAGAACAGGTGGCAAGAGATATGAGAGTTAGATGTAGAGTATAGAGAGGTGGTGTGTTCGGAACGAAGCAAAGTGTGAGAGAAGTGCAAAGCCACGGATGTTGGTGGAAGTCAAATGAAAGGCCCGCGGGCAGACTCGCACATCGTGAGCCATCGCATATACGCACACAGACAGTCACAACGTATACAAAAAAAGAAGCAACAGGACAGAAACAAACGACTTTAGAGCATCCTTAATGGACCGCCCCTGATGCGTAATATATAGAGATGTATGTGAGTATAGTAGTATATATCATATATATTATTATAATATCATATATATATAGTATATATATATTATAGGTATTAGGATATAATATCTATATATCTGTCTATATATCTTTATATATAATATATTATGAGGTATATGACTACTATATCATATATAGTATATTCTATATATAGTAGAGTATAACATATTGTTATAGCTATATAGATACCTATCTATATAGATATATCAATCGTTAAAATTCTTCAGATATCATGTATGGATGATTGTCATTTAAATTTGATAAAACGATAAAATCATGTTTTAAACAGAGAATTGGCTGTGAAATTTTTACGATGCTTCATAATACTACAAATTATATACCGTATATATATATAGTAAGCATAATGAATGATATACTAGTATAATATATAATGATATGTCTATTACAAATATATACAGAATATTAATTAATCAACATTTTACAGTCAGCTATATAATTATATAATTAATTTAATAGTTATATATATATACTGTAAGTGTATACTGTATGTATGATGTATGATAGAATATGTAAAGAGATTAATAGTTATTGTAATATTATATAAGTGTAGTGTATATATAGTATATAGTAGAAGGTATATATAAGTGAGATGATAATAGTTAAGTATTGTTGTATATATAATTATGATTATATAACAGGAATAGAACTATTAGTTCTAGTATAAGTAATAGTCGAGAAGCATTTTATAAGTACTAAGTATTAACTATGTAAGTGAAAGTTTATATGTAGAGTATAACTAGATAAACATATATAATGCTATATATTAAAGTGATGATGAATATAAGTATATATAAATATTAATAGTAAGATAAATCCTATAGATAACGATAAAAGAGCAAGATAGTAGTGTGTAAACTGTAGTAATAAACTTTATGACTTATATCTCATAGCTAGTATCTCAGTGACTATGGTGAGATATAGTATATATATATATAAATTTTCGCCAGCCATTAATAATAATTATAAACAGTCTTTTGTGGGAGCTGTAAAAGGTTTCTATGTTCTTTTCAGTTGTTTTTTATTTTGTGACGTGGTGGGAGAGCATGTATTTTGTGTGTTTGGGTTTGTTGTGTTGGTAGTTCGTTTGCATCTTTTTCTTTTTGATTTTTTGGACTTTGTTGTCTCACTATAAGGAGATCGTAAACAGGTTATATGCATAAAGTCTACGTGAGCGATGTTATGACAGCGTTGTTCCTTAGAACTTTTATGGAGTTGAATAGTCACCAAACAAGGAGATAGGAAGGAGAAAAGAAGAAATTAGTAAAAATCTTTTTTTGTTTTTTTAAAATTCTTGCGTATTTTAAGCAAATTTTATTTTTTATTATATTTTTTGTTTTAAATTTTTTATTCATTTTTTTTAAAATTTCAATTTATTTTTATTTACTTATTTATTTTAAATTTAATTTCTTGCTTTAATTTTTAATATTAATGTTTTCCTATTTAGTTTATTTATTGTTCTATTATTGTGCATTTTCCACGTTATGTTTCCATAAAACATACAACATATGCATATCCATACAGAAATTCCTTTTACCCGGATCATTAAGAATTATATATAATATATATATATATATGTGTAAGTTGGAGCCATTTATATCAATAAATTCATTTCATTAGATTGTCATATGCTCTTTTCAGCGTATATAAATGAAAGGTCAGAAGTTTACGAGTGGACCTGGGCCCTGAATATACTCTTCCGTAACGTACCAAAGCAACTCGGGTGTGTGAGGATGCGTATAGTGAACTAGTGCAATAAGCATTATTGCTTCCAACTGCAAAGTGACAAAGTTTCATATCAAATTATACTTACCTCAATGTAAATTAAGAAAGCAAGAGAAAACTGAAGTATGCGTAAAGGTAAAATAAGGATATAAAGAAATGTTTAAGAGAACATTCAATTAGCCTTATCGAGGGTATTCCATTCCTCTCAAATGTGGCTGTATTTTGCAAGTCAAGTTTTTTAAATTGAGGCTGGTGAAGGATCAATTGTCATATAAGTTTCGTGAAAACAAGGACCAATCAGCTGTTATAAAGTTAAAAATATGAAATTTGGGGTCTTGATAACAATTTCAATAATTAGAAATATTTAAACACAGCCACTCGTTTAAACCCTGAAAATCTGAATAAATATAAATTATTTATCCCGAACCTATGCCAGTAATTTAAACAAATTAAAAAAATATAAAAATATACCTTTTTCCCATACAACAAACGACTGGTTAGTTGACCGTATAAAGTATAAGCCATAGTTATAGTAATTTATATATAGTTCATCCTTATGGGGTGTATGGTATATATATATAATTGTATAGTATAATTGTATAATTATTCAGGAAAATTATATAGTAATATAGTATATATATATATATACTATTAATATGTGAGTTATGTATATATAATTGTATATAATATTTTGATATTAGATATATATGTATAGATGAATAGTGGAGTATAAATTTTGTTACATATACATACCATATATACATATCAAATACAGTACATAACATACTAGATGAACATACATATTGATCCATACTGATATCTATTCATAAAGCCATACATAACATACATAAGGGGACGTTCCTTTTCCAAAATGTGAAAAGAGCGACATAAGAGTTTGGAGCAACGGCATTAGCCAATGGCAATTAAGAAAGAGTAACAATACAAGTATGGAATTATCGTATATTTAAATCAATAGTAACACCCAGCGAAAATCCAGGCTCTCTAAGTTTATCTACCAAGAGGCAGAGAGTGAAAAATGATTGAGTACTTCGACATGTTATGCATCGAGATATGGCGAGTTTGCTAAGTTAACTCTATGAGGGGGAGATGCTCAAGTATGAAATTGAAAGAAACTCCAGTTAGGGTTTATTCCCGAGAAATTGATAAATAGAAGCTACTCTAATTAAGTTGAAAAAGATACACATAATATTTAACCGAGAGCTTGGTCAGAATTTAGTAAGTGTTAAAAATTTTGCATTACTTCAAATATTGATTAAAAGGCAGTTGTTTTTTCGAGATGTTTGTTTTAATTTTCGATACCGAATTTAATTCCATAGTTAAGTGGATGTATTGGCTACACATATTAATTTTCATCCAGGATTTCATAAAAATAGGTTGATTATAATTCATAATAATTAAAAAAATTAAAAATAAATGGAATATAAATTAAATAATGAAGTATACTGATATTAAAAATAATGAAAAGTTGTGGAAAGATAATATCCTTTATCTTGAGCAAGGTGAAATTGTCGAAAATTGATCTTCTCATAGGTTAGTTTAACCTACGTTCTCATTAATAATATAATATAATATATGCAATATCTTGCTAATAATATATATAAAATACAGATATAAAGAATGTAATTTAAAATATAATTTGAAATCATTGTCATCGCTCGAATATAGATACGGTAATATAAATAATAAATAATACGTATATTATAAGTAAAATATAATATAATATATCTATATATTGCGCAGAAGGTAATAGATTACTCAACATAAAAGGAATAATCTATATATAGTAATGGTATATAGTTAATATGTTTAGTAAAGAATAATCAATAAGTAGTTGTTTTACCAGACGAATCGAATTATATATTAGGTATTAATGATCAATATAATATAGTATAAATACGCCTATACTAATTATATATTATGTGCTCGATCATCTCAGATGTGGGCCAGATCACTCAATAGTTAATAATATACTATAATAGTATGTAATATATATTAATTATTAGTAACTATATCTAACGATATCTAAGGGCGTAAAAAAGTAACCAGTATATATACTATATATAAAAATAAAAATATCAATTTATAGCGGAACAAAAGCGAAAGCAGTGTTATAATATTATCAGTATATACGATAAAAATAATATTATATATAATATAAGATAATACTGGGTGGATAAACGAAGATGTTACACCTATATTCAGTAGTTATAATATATATTCGAGATTATGGGAAATATAGTTTCAATGTTATGACATCCTCGATTATTAACTTGTCAAATAATCTTTCTTATTCAATAGTTTAAAAAAAATAGCTTACTCAGACCTATGTCATTTCTATTTGTTGACAATAAAAATTTTCTTAAATATGTTACTGTTGAAGATATTATCTTAATGTTGTGAAATTATAGAGCTCTAAAATTCGAGATTTCAGCGATTGAACATTCTCAAGATTATGTTTTCTCCTGTAGATTTTTTGTTCTGGGAAAAAAGGGGTAAAAATATTTGTTCTATTTTTTAAAGAAATTTTATCTATATTTGTACGTCTATAATCAAATAATGCTCTCAAAAAGCACTCATGTTGCTGATTCGCAAATCTTCCAGGATGCCAGATGCGCTGGATTTATCTGGTTATTCAAACCAAATGCAGAAGGGAAAACAATAACTATAAATTATCACATAAATTACGATTTACGTGACGGTCGTTGTTTGATGTTAAGCCTGTGAAAAAGTAAAAAGTTATAAAGTAACTTAGTTTTCAATTTAAACTTTTAACATATTCCATTAATCTCTCTTCGCTTATATACACCGTTTGAACGCAACTCAGCGGCAACATTTTATGCTGTTATGCTATATTGGGGTATTTAAAAAAAGAAAAAAACCTACTTCAAGCTAAAAAACAAAACAAATTTTATTGAATTTACCTTTTGGTGAAAAGGTGTGAAACTAGTCATTCAATTAATTAAATGATTATTACTTTAAACTAGCCATATATTGATAAAAGCAAGTTAAGCAAGTTATGGGACCATTGGCAACTATCTTTTACGTTGCATATTTAGTTGTAAACATTAATATTAATTTCAAATAGTATTAATAATAATTAGTTGATACATCTTTGTATATAATTATGTATGATATAGGTTTACATGAAACGATGACAAATATTTAATGTTAGCAAATTTAATTGCAAATAATTAAATCTCCAATTTTTTAATTAACTAAACTTGGGAGTGGGAGAGTATTATATAATTTTTGAATTTCAAAATTTAGTTTGTTACTAATTTTGAGAGTGATTGAAAGCCTGTCAATTTAGGCTTGTCAATTTATTTTCTGGTATCCAAATAGTTATAGTTGAATGCACTAATATAGAGATTTTTATAGTAATCATGCAAACTGAAAAATTATAATTACTGAGTTGCCATATTTTTAATAATTGGTCAAATTCATCGGTTGCTAAAATATTTAGTCTTTCAATTTATTAGCTCTCGATTTTATCTCATTTCTTAATCTCATATCAATTAGCGGTTTAATTATTAAATCATAGTATTTTAAAAAGATTTCACTTTATATTAAGCGGAGGAATTAAAAAGTTAAACGTTGCCATATTTGCAGTATTGTTAAATTTATGTACTAGAAAATTAATAATTAATAAAATCAATTTTATTTTGTTCTCAAATATATAGGAATACGTGAGTGTGTGTTTACAAAACAGTATATTAAGAGAAGAAGGAAAAGTCTTAAATCAAACTTTGCTCTCAAAAAAAAAATAATGGTTGTTATAAGTAAATGAGCGTACTATTGTCCTGTTAATTACAAATAGATTATATTTATTAGTATTAGTTGAATGAAACAATTAACAAAATTAAAACAGTCATATAGCTATTTGAAAAAGCATTGCTTAAGAGAAGAAGATTCTCTTCCCCTGGTAAAATCTCGTAGTGAATGAGATATATTTTCTTTAACAAATAAAAAATACATTATTCAAATAACTTGCCAGAGTTTCGCAGAAGTGTCTATTAAGACAACTTTTTAACAGATAATAAAGAAGTTTTATGTTAGACAAAGATTAAAGTATGATTAAAATTAAAAAGTATAGATATATAGTTCTGAATGATGATAATATATGATGTCAATTCCATTTTAAATATTTGCGTTAATTTTGGGATAAATATATACTATATAGAATAGTATATATATATATATATATTAGATATATATCATGAATATAAATTAATCTCTAGTTTTATATAATCTCATAGTAGATTCTGCGAATAATATTTAATGAGTCATATATTTCTAAAATTGTATTCGCAATATATTAACAATGAAAATTTTTTATTTTCCGCTTTCTTTCAAGCAATTGTGGAAATTTTTTTAATCTCCTTCAATGCATACTCTACTCCAAATCCTTCCTCTCTACCCTTTCCCCTATCACTTATGACCTATCCCCCATTACTCCTACTTTTCCTCTCTATACATATACTTCCCCTTCTTCTTGAACTCCCCCTCTACTCAAAAACGTACAGTCTTTTTTCACAAAGGGTGAAATATGTGCAATATCTTTTTTGTTTCAATGTTCATTTTGCGAGTAACAAAACTCCTTTTATTTAATATAAATATCCTATATTGAAGTCAATATGATTACAATTTAAAGACTAGTTGACAGAAACCACCTTGTTAATTGATTATTTACGACTGTTTTTAAAATTTGCAGAAGCTTGTACCAACAAAGTCATAAAAGTCACAGGCAACACAACACACAACATACACACACACACACACACACGCTAACGTGTACGTATACAGTGTATATAGTAAGTATCAAGAGAGATAGTACTAAGGTATATATAGATATAATATTATATATACGAATATATTCATATATAATATATTATATATAATATATATAGATATATATATTATGATAGCATATAGATATAGAGACTAGTAAGTATTATCATGATATAACGAGATATATATAGTACTTAGTAAGATAGAGAGATATATATATATATATATATATATATATATAGATATAGAGACAGATAATACCTTCAATAATGATAGAATATATATATATTTATATTAAATAGGATAAGAAGATTTATATATATAAGATATATAGTATAATATATGTATATATACAGATATATAATAATAATATAATATATATATATAATAAGGATATAGTATATTTAATATATATATATAATACATAAACACATTGGCGGCACTGCAATTAATAATTATAAACGGATATCCATTTTACCATCTACAAAAAATATATCCGTCCAACACTAAATTGAGCTAACAACAACTTGTAGAAGAAGAGAGAGAAGAGAGGTACGATATATTTATTGTGGAAGAAATTATGAAGAAAACTGTCAAACCACCACACAACAAACAAGGGATCACCGTTCAGATTTTTATATACAAAGGATGCACGAACAACTACATGATTTTCCACAGACAGACACTTACACCGAAGAAACAAAAATTATTACCCAATAGATAAACATTTAGAAATGATAGGCACACAGTTCTTACGCTAAAACACTAAGAATACCAAGCAAACACCATTGACCCACACATTGCAGCTGTCCAACCCTGAGCTAAACCCAGCGAAGCGTATAAAGAACAACCTTCTCCGAGTCAACGACATCGCTTATGAACGAAGAGATTATACACAACGGGACAAAATCCGTGTCGTTGGACTAAAACAACATCCGACCACCCACAAGGGCAGAGCTGTGAGCCAAATAGAGGACAAAGATATATATCCAAGCTTAGCAAAATAAGTGCGATACATTTCAACCCTACACCAATAAAATGTCATTCAAGAAACGAGTAGCGCCACAAAGATCCATGTACTACATGAGAGCCAACTGACCCCAGCCAGAGTTATTGTGCAAGCTGGATTCAACTCATGTATCCACTACAGTCAAAACAATCTTTGGCCGAAACGTAGGGAATTGCAGCCACCACCAAAAACCTTTCAAAGAAATGTGTAGGAAATAACTATGATATAGAGTGAATAGGTGATAAATTTACCTAGACCACAGCAAATATTCTTTGCAAACACAAAAGTGTCACGATCGGTCTATGAACGTTGTATCTCACTTCCTCTCTACAGTCGTCATGCTAGCTGAACGCAAGAGCACTCTGGGAGATCAAAAACTAAACGATCTCTAGGGGAGAACAGCACCGCTGCGGGGACCGCGGAGAGGAGTAAATGCTCGTGAATATTCGAAAAGTATATAGCCACATCTGAAGGAGAGTGGTGGCCAAATGGGTTGTCGAAGCAAAGCTCAATGATACTCACTAAATAGAAAATATATCTAATTATACTCAAAGGGTATAACGTGAGTAGACAAAAATATAAATATATATATATTAACTGATAAGTGTTAACATATTAATATATTAGTGAAAATAATTGGGATAGACTTACAATTTGCAATGTCTTTACCAGTATACTACTTGCCTCAGAGAAAGAGACGCATTTAAATATTCTACGAATATGGCCATTAAATATGAAATCTGAACGAGTTATCGGAGAGGACGTATTAACAAAAGAGATGCTAATCATTCAGAGTAAAATAAAGATAAAAACTGGCAATTAAACATATGTACGGCTAACAGGATTTGTAAGAGGCAATACTGTAGTAAAAGTAGTTCTCAATAATAATAATAATAATAATTAATAATAATAATAAATAATAATCAATAATAATCATTAATAGAAAGGAGATAATAATAATTAATAATAATAATAAATTAATCATATAATGGATTAAGGAACGTATTAAGGCTCAAGTACCATAACTAAAAAATAAAAGTGTTACAGACTATCCGAAACTATAAGCTCATAAAAACAATTAAAATATCAATAATATTTGCGGTATGGTTTAGTTGAGAGAGATTTTTGTCATAGAAAATATAAATTACAGACGAGCAATGGTTGAGAGCGTGGTTACATTATATATGTTAAAAAATTCTTAAGTTAGATGGTGTTTGCGTGACATAGTGTTAAGATATATAATACTTAAAACTGCAAAAGTAAAAGTTGCGCAGGTAGGATTAAAATGTTACCTGTGAAGGATTACGAATAATTGTCAGAACAACGCATAGACAATAATTTGAATAATGATACAGGAAAATAAAAATGAAGAAATATTTATTTGAAGACCCATCGGAGTGAAGTTCTACTCTTGCACTTCTAATATTTTATGTAACTTTAAAATATTATCTCCAGCGTCCGATTGCTTACACATCCAAAAATGCAAAAACTAGAAAAATGTAGTTGTTGTTGTTGTTCGTTGTTGTTGTGTCTGTTGTTGTTGTGTATGTTGTTGTTTGTTGTTTAGTTGTTGTTGTTTGTTGGTTGTTGTTGTTTTGTTGTGTGTGTGTAATTGTTAGTTGTTTTTGTTGTTGTTGTTGTTGGTTAGTTGTTATTGTTGCGAATACTTTTGTTAACGTTAGATGATATAGATTAATTGCTAAGTTATTAATCACTTATCTGTAGCCGCATGATTGAGTATTTGGTGTGACCGCGGAGAACGTCGCTGATAGATGCATATTAAATCATAGTATCAACGGAGAGTATTTTATTCCGGTCTTCAATGGTTCCTTTTGAAAAAGGTGAGCAGATTGCGAACGTAAAGAACAGAAAATTGCTAATAGAGAGAGAGAGTAGAGTTAAGTAGGGTATATAGAAGTGTAATAATAGAGGTAATATTACTTCCAGTATATAATATTTTTTAGTGTACTAATTTAAATACTCACTCATTAACCCGCCTCAAATAATATAACCTATAAATAATTATTTCTATTATCTCAAATATAATATAATAATCTCACATAGATATACAATTTATACGTCGTAATATTTATACAAATCTACCATATATGAGATATCATTTTATGCCCACCGTAAAGTGTATAGCTCCTCATAAACTTAAAAGATCCTAAAGAACCTCTAATACTGTCAGCCGTTGTGAGCAGAAAGATGATTTTATAAAATATACTTTATTGTTGGCTTATTATTATTTTTGATAACAGAACCAAAAAGAGAACTCCACTATTGATTGTTTTAAAGAATGAAAGACTATACTACGGAAGAAGTCAATAATAGTATAACAGTAATTACTACTATATAATATATATCAATGACCGTACAGGTGAACACAAAGTTTATATATCCGTGAATATACATATTAATATATACTGATATGTTGCAGGGGAAAAACAATATCTCTAATTATATAATATTAAGAATATATAAATAGCAAGTAGTGATATAACATAAGGAATTAATATAATATTTTACCTGCAATGGAGGTAATAAAAGTGGTAAAATATAAAATAATGAATAATATCGATATATATGTCTACATACTATCTTATTTACTATAATATAATGTAGAATGTATACAAATAATCAATATCAGTGATAATATAGTTAGGTAGTAATATGAGTAAATGATGTTAGCATACTCAGCTGTCACAATAGTAGTATATATATTGAATATATATAGTGCTGCAGAGTAGTATAGAGTTATAAAATAAAACTTAAGTAATATATATAATAAACGTAAGACAAACACCAGGTGACTTGAGTAGTATTGCGTTAATAGAACTAAGAAATCTATATCTGAGTATTAGTGTACTTATATATATATAGATACAGTAAATAACAATAGCCAATATACTAAATATTATAAACTATCAGATAGAATGATATGGTTTATATACATATACTATATATATATATATATATATATATATATATATAATATATATATATATTACTATATATATATACTATAGTAATATATATATAGTAATTATATATATATTATATATAGGTGTAGTAAGTATACTGCCTGAACATATGTAATAAATCAATGATCACTTAAATAATTTTGTATATAGATTGTTCTCAAAAAAAATTTACTATATATATTCTAATGACAGTACAGCTAAGGTTCGCTACCGATTTATGTGTTGATAATATAAAAATAGCTAGTGGATACATTTAAATACACCTGAAAGATAGGTTAAATGTTCCTAAAATTTGCTTAGAATATTATATATGTAGCTATTCAAGACAGTTTAAGTATAATAATACGTATAAAACATATTAATAATAATAGATTGACTCAAATATAATATATATATATGTATAAATGA
>JABUQX010016510.1:82500-84228 GCA_015478945.1 Trachelipus rathkii | reverse complement strand
CAGATATGATACTAAAAGTTTTTTTAGTGTCTAGAAATTTCGGGGGGGGGGCCATGCCCCCCTGGCCCCCCTTAAATACGCCACTGTATATATATATAAAATTTTAATATTTTAATTGTTTATGCCTGAATATTATCTATTCGCATGGACCCCATTGAGATAATAAATTTTAATATTTTTTAATATTATATAAAATTTAACTATTTATTTATTTTTAATTTTTATAAAAAATTTTATAATTAATATTTTTATTATTTTTAAATATATATATATATATATAATATATATATTATATATTTATATTATATTATATATTATATATATATAGCTATATACCATGGCTCAATCAGTAGAGCGACAGAATCGCATGCAAAGGGGCGGGTTCGAATCCCTCAGTCCGGCATCCACGTACGAAATTACTTAAGAACGTTCCCCATCCTAGATTTTGGTTTTTTTTTTTTTTTTTTTTTTTTTTTTTTTTGTTGGAATAAGGGCTATGCCAGTGAGGTTTGAACTTCTAAATATATTTATATACTATAATATAATTATATATATATTATATATATATATATATATATAATAATATATATAGTATATATAATATATATATATATATATATATATAATATAGATGCCAAGGTACACGATGGTGCAACTTGAATGCCATTTCTCTATCTAGAATGACCTCGAACAGTTATTGCAGATCCTTACTCTTATCCCTGATCGCCCTGAAGATGAATCCAACATTCTTATCCTTCCTCCTATTCCTATCCTTCCTCTTATTCTGTTAAAGACTTTCCTCCTCTTGGTTCCTCCGATCACTTTCTTACCTTTATCTTCTTTTATCTCTTCAAATCTTCCGGGGGGGGGGGGGGGGAAATAGCATACTCCGAGGAAATGGTTTTGGCATTTCAGTGCCATGGTACTAACTGGTCAGCCTTGAGGTCGTACTTCTTTGATTTCCCCATAGAATGACTGTTGTTTCGATCATAGAGTCCCTCTAAGTGAGAAGGATTGCCGAGGAGATTCTCTCTCTGGCATGGATGCGTACATTCATTCATACTCTACCTCTTCAACTATACCGTACACACTTTGGGTTAATTCTGCCTGTTCTCTTGTTATTCTCTAAAGGGACGCTGCCTTTAGGAAGAACCGTATTCTTCAAGCTTCAGAAACTCACGCAAAACTCACGCAAAACACTATTTTACTCTCCATCTGCGGGATTCGAACATTGGACTCCGCGTCGCAGAGTTAACAATAACTTCATGCCGAATCGCCCAAAATCTATTATCTATGACACTAAAAACTCTTTTCTCCGTAGAGAAGAAGACAGTAATCTTTCCGGTTGCTCTTCCTCACTTCCTAACAAAAAAATTACAACTCAAACTTTGTTTCTTCCTCTTTCTTTCCTCTTGTTTCTTCCTCTTTCCCTCTTCTTTCTCTTTCCATCCTCTTGTTTCTTCTTCTTTCCCTCCTCTTGTTCCTTCCTCTTTCCCTTCTCTCGTTTCTTCCTCTTTCCCTCCTTTTGTTTCTTCCTCTTTCCCTCTTCTTTCTCTTTCCCTCCTTCAGTATCTTCCGACGGCACAACTGCCTTTTTACCTTCCGTTAAAGCTGAACTCTTCGCTAAAACCTTTGGCACTAATTCCACCTTGGACAATACTGGTAATATTCAATTTGTATATGGATGGCGTTATGAAACAATTAGAGGTGGGGGTGGCAGGGGATGGT